>SMGT01006903.1:1524213-1550513 GCA_004794575.1 Lanistes nyassanus | reverse complement strand
TTTTCTTTCATTCCCTCCCCCCCCCCCCCCAACCCTTGCTTCTGGGTTTCTACTGATGCGGACATTTTAAAACAAACATTTAAAGACAAAAGGGAGCAGGGGAATTCAGAAAGGGGACGGAAGGAAAGACGAGAAAGTGGCATGATGTAAATGGCTGTATGTCATTTTCTTTTAAAATAAAGGCTGGGTCCATTAACGTCTTTTTATATCTCCGTAATGCTATCTTTCTGTATGTCTGTCTGTCTCATTTCTCTTTCTCTCTACTCGCTCTTTTCTCTATTTCCCTCTCGCCATCTCTCCTGTCTGCGTGTTGTCTTATTCTTATTACGAGTTTCAGTTTTTTGTAAAATTTCCTCCTCCCCCCCCACCACCTTTGTCTCACACCTACACACACCCACACATGAATGCGCGCACTCAGCCATCCACAATTATTCATCTTTATATTGTCTTTCAGCATCCAAACGTTACTGCTTTTAAAGATGAAGACAAATACTGCATTTAAAAAAAAAAAGAAGTGTTCATGGGACCAGACTGGTTAAGCCCTTTCAAGTCAGGCCGGGCTAATTTCGTCCTGCCCGTTATGTTTAAGTCACAGGTTACTATGACGTCACTTAAGACCGCCTGGTGGCAGGCTAAGAATAGCGCACTTAGTTTGGTTAGACGACGGTAACACAAGACGCGACTCGGGCTCTCCCTTCAAGTCCCACCGGAAATGACGTCAGCACCTCCGCAAAAGGCTAATCAAGTTCACTTAACGTCAACAGCTTGACTCTGGCTTTATCGCCCGCGCACCCAGGGACGCAGCTTTTGAAGTCTAAACAATCTGAAAAAGGAAACGCAGAGGAAGGAGGTGGTGGTTGTGGTGGGGTGTGGGGGGCAGTCGGTTACCGGTTTGCAGCCTCTCTGGGCTCTTTAAGCCAGATACTCCCCTGAGATCAGGAGGCCTTTGGAAACGCAGAGCGGTCGAGTGCGTCGCGGATGTAGCCTTTGTGCTGCAGGAAATGCGTCACGCGGTGACGTTTTCAATTTGAAAAGTAACTGAAAGATACCCAAGGCAGCGGGGTATAGTTGCTGGGCGATGCTGAAGAACATCGTTTAGTTATGCCACCTGACAACTTTTCAACAATTCGAAGATATTTTCTCTCGATGAGAGCTACACCCGGAAGAAGAAGCCTATTTATTGTGTCTATAACAAAACGTTTTCTGGGCTTATATCGTAGAAAATAGTTGTCTTAAATCCAAAGATTTCCCTTCCAGTCCTTCCCTTTTTCGTAAGCACATCTCTGTCTCTCTCTCTCTCTCTCTCGTGTTTTCCTTATAACAGGTAACAGCGAACTACACTAAGAAAAGCTTACCTGTCACGGGAGAAATTACATCGGACCTGGAATACGAAGCACATCGTTTCGTTGTGTGATTTCAGCATTTAGCTCCGACTCTGTTATAAAAAAAACCACAGATACACACACAACGTGTAGGGCTGTTCAGTTCAAAGCATGTCACCGGACTTCTGGTATTCTCAAGGAAGAGGAAATCGTTTGGTAGAAAGAAAAATATATGCGTATGAAATGTGCATAAAAATGTATACATACATATAACAAACCATTGATATGCTAAGGTAGACATGGGGAAGCGGGGGGCCGAGTGGTTAGTGCTGACTTTCGAACCCGAAGGGTCTGGTTCGATACCTGTAGGCCGCACCACAGCTCAGCTCACCTGCTGGGAATGAGTGCCTCGCCCATGCGTCAGGGAAGGTAAGGTAATGAGGAAGAAGGGATGGGCACCGCCCTCACGATGGTGGCCTATAGAAAAGTAGGGATCTCGTACACCCCAGTTTCCCTACGACCTTAAGGTAACCTGACAACCTTTACCTTTTTAAGGTAGACGTGTCGACAGACATCAAGCTCTACGTCCCAAGCTGCTGACGTCGTCAGGAAGGGTCACGCGCTGCTGACGTAAACGAAGGCGAGTGACGTATATTTCTGGTCTCCCTCTAGCGCGGCGGGAACTCTTCATTCTTTGTGACCAAGAAAGAGACACAGTGCTAGCTGCTGGTGACGGTGCAGGCGGTGGGTTCCAGAGCATTGATTAGCGCCGTCGTAGAGGCAGCTTCGTCTGTCACGTTCAGTTACATGTGGCCTTCGCAGCATTGGCACCAGCCACGTAATGCGCGGCATGTTCCGTGCAAAGGCCAGGGGCGTGCCGGCTGTGCTCGTGCATACTCCGATTTCGCCACGCGCTTTTCGTCGGCTCCTTCATCGCCTGTCGTTCGTCCTCCTCCGCCCGCATCGCGACGTAGACAGAAACGATCGCGCCGCGCACAGACGCGATGGTTCGGTCCCTCACCTTTGACCCCACCCCGCAAGCCTCTCTTCCTCCCTTCCGAGTCCAGCTGTCGTGTCGCACGTGCCGGCGAACCGAAGATGGTGTGATGGGTGGAGGACAGAGGAAGGGGAATACGGGGCGAGTGCCGGCGAACCGAAGATGGTGTGATGGGTGGAGGACAGAGGAAGGGGAATACGGGGCAACAGAGTCGATTAGGTCGGATCAAGCGCGCTCGCACGCACGCGCGTGATGGAGGTGGTAAGTCGAGTGTCCATCGATCAGAAGCCGTCTATCCATCATTCATGTCCAGCGCGCATGGCTGGCTGCAGCTGGGACTGTCTAGAAGAAGCTGTCGGCGACCTCCCGACACTGTGTACGGTTGCGCACGATTCTGATCAAATCCACGACCATCGGAGACATCTGGATCTCATCAGAGACATCTAGATCTCATCTGAGACATCTGGATCTCATCGGACCTCTGGCACAGCCTTGACCATTTGGTGTCATACGTCACCGCCCCCCCCCCCTTTGGTGGCTTAGACTGCTTTCCTCACTAGACTTTCCCTTGATATTCTGTGTGTGCGTATCTAGCAGACTTCGGAATTTTGTTATCTGACGCCCAGATCATAATCCGACAAGGTACCAAACATTATTGTTTCGCTGCTTCTGCTTCTTTCCTGGCGTAGACAAGAATTCTTCGTTCACCTAGATTTTATCCTTTATTCCTGGTTGTATATGTACCGACATGATATATTCCCCCACCCGCCTTCTGCTCTCCTCCCCCTAACCCGTTCTTCCATCCCCTCTTCCTCTCCTCCCTCCCTGTCCAAACCTATACGTTGTCTCGCCTCAAAACGCACCGGAAATCGTCTAGTCTGTAACAGCAGTCAATGGCCGTGAACCGAGATTTCTTAATACAGTCTTGTGAGATGAAACTACAACGTGGATATACAGTAAAACCTCCCTGTCACATGTCACTCCTAGGTTGTCACCTGTCACTCCTAGTTTAGCCTGTTCGCCCCTCCCTCTCTTGACACCTGGTAGGTGGACGCTACTTGGGTAGCTGCTCTAGACTGGCCAGAACCGGTTTAGTTGAGTTTAAGGCATGAGGGCACATAGTACTTAAGTGGGGGAAAGCGTGAGTGGAGGGGATACACAGACAGAGGATACATAGATGGAAGTATAGACGTATAGACCCACGGACCTCTGCCCCTCGCCATCTTAGCCAGGACGTCGGAGCAGCAGCTAGTAGTCACGCTGAACACACTGGGTTGTATTTCAACGACAAGTCTACGGAATAGACGTGTAAGTGACTGTTGGTTGTGCCTTCTGACTAAGGACTGCTCTTGGGTTGAGTAAGATAGGTGGTTTTATCCTGCTGGGGACAGGAGACGTCATAAGCTAGTGGCCGGGCGGACGCCAAGAGGAGTTAGAGGGAAGTGCTGGTCGTTGCGTTGTCACAACTTCGTTGTTGGGTCGTTGTACAACTTTAGAGATATGTATTGCGGTAAAGCAGTTGTTTTAGTAGTGACAAGAGTTGGTGCTCTGTTGTCAGTCACTTATTGTATCTGTGTATCGAGCGGGATCATAGGCCGTTTGCAGTGTGATTTCCCCTCTGGCTTTAGTTGATTATCTTCTTTGTCTGATTCCTCGTGGTATGACGTAATCAGGCAGCGTCTTACTCTAGACACGAGCACGGTGATTTTCTGTAAATAATCTGTAGATCTATTTGATGTTGTCGCGTCAGTTAGTGTTTGAAATATATGTTGAATAACGGTTCCCTGCAGTTGTGCCTTTACGAGGGTGGGGGCTCTTGAGCAAGAAGTGTTTTGCCTGTGTGAGACTGAGCGGGCGTGTCAGAGTATGAGAATCTTTTCCCTCGGTAGATTTCTCTAGTTATTCGCATTATTTCATAGCGTCGTCACCCTCTGGTGCAGAAACCATTGACCTGAGGCAGTAAAGGTTTTGGTGACGATTGCTCAGTTAAGTCTACATTTTACGAGATCACCATAAAAGTTTGTTCAGTAATTCTGGAGAAGTCGAGTCCAGTAAGTAAGGTACAGCCCGTCATGACACTCCCATATAAGACCTTCCCATATATGACCTCCTCCGGCATTCACCCAAACATTTTTGACGGAGACCATTTACTATACGAATGACCTGCCATTTACTACTCCCTCCACTGACCGACGGAAGTGGCCGGTTTTGCGCAGTATACGACTTTCCCTGGTCGAGCGGAAAAAGGTTAGCAGACTTCTTTTGCAAAGATGTTCACTGAGAAACGCTAAATGTCGACCCCAAATCCCATCAGAAGCGCAAAAGAACTGTTGAGATTGAAAGTGCTCCTAACCAAGAAGCAACAAAGAGAAGTCGGCAATAAATTTTGCATCCGACATCCATTTACGCCTAACGGACTGAAGGAAGTGACCAGGTATTGCGCATTATACGACTTGCGTGTATTTTCGACATTTCACAGAAGGACAAATAGTTTATACTACAGATTTTGTTGTAATTCATTCCTTAAGTCTTATTTCGTATTCTATGTTTCAACCGATTAGCCGCATTCAGTAATTGCAAGGTCAGGTAGACACATGTTACGTCTTGTTTACACTTTCTAGCCTAGCGAAAGCTAAGTTAGCCACAGGTGTCCAGACCTTTGGTCTTTCATGTGTTGCCTCTGGCCTGCAGGGATCGGGTGTCGCTTCTTTGTTGTGAGAAATGTGACTTGATGCAACACATCTGTGATCTACAGTATCACGCAGTTCACATCTTGATTACTTTTTTCTATTATAAAGTTTCGATTTCTTTAATTGGAAACACCAGAAAGAAGATTTATGAATGGTGTGGGTAAGGATGAAACTAGGTATGATGAGATAAAGTAAGTCTGATGTATGATAAAACTACAAGTTCAGTAATTGAGATGTGGAAAGTATTTTCACATGTAGTTCAGTGGTAAATTAAAAAAAAAATTTTCTAAGCACATGTTGCACTTGGCAGCCATGATAACATACATGCAGATGTGTTTGTTTCTCAGCCCGTCTGTAACGGTACATGTACCCACATGTTGTACTAACGGTTCAGTGCAATTAGCCCTCCCTTATAAGACCCCTCCATTATAAGACCTGATTTTTGCTGTTTTCCCAAAGTCGTATACCGGAGGTTTTACTGTATTCATTTGTCAGCTGAACCGATTCGCATGTGTGTCTGTACCTCCTGTTCATACTTAACGGGGCACGCAGAACGCACAACTCGAATGGACTTTTACGATCGCTGTTGGGACTAGGAGGACTAATTGAACATTAATGTATAACGAATCGCGGATTTATGGATAACGAATCCAGTCCTGAACAGCAGGCAAACGATCTACTCGACATCCCAGTTACGTCCCATTGGTCAGTTCTTTACGCTTCATTGAACCCAAATGAGTTCGCTCGCATACGTGCAGTGATGCTTATGATCATCTCGTTGATTTGGGATTGGAAGGGTTAAAACAACAGACCCACGAAAACTACAACTGCTGACGTCGGGCAGAGTTAACAAGCCTCACGAAACGATGGCAGAGGGCGTGTCAAGAGGGGGACGAGAAGCTTTTCTGTCGTAGAATACTAAATTTTATGGTTGTCCTTCCATCAGAATGAATACACGTTTACATCATGCTTATGCATGCACGCATGGATATGTGTATGTAGTTCTATACATGCATATATATATATATATTTGTGTGCATGTTAGGGAAATAATTGCGTCTGGAGTTGGGGGTGGGTAGGTGCGTGCTTGTTTGTGTGCGATGCTAACGTACATTTTTTTCTGTGTGTCAGTGTAAAAGCTTTGTACACTGCTGTCCATAGACATGTGTCAATGTCTGTGAGGATTATGTGCATGTTGCTTTCTAGTAAACAGTATTGGCCAACAACAACAGAAAAAAAACCGTAGAAACTCACACAAGATCTCTTTCCTAGATTCTTTTCAACATTTCATATAATTGTAAGCCACTAAAATACTTTAGCAGGTCTCTTTTTGTGCCTAAAATAGCGCAACATGAACTTTCAAATTCTAAGTGTCAAACTTCGTGTCTATCTTCGGCGTTTTGATTGGCCGTGAAGCGGGTGAGCGCGTGACATTTCCTTTTGTGACCAGCTCCTCTATTGACTGAAGCTGTCTCTTCTTGGCTGCCCTGTCGACAAGCTCGAACTGAAAGTGGGTCTCTTTATTAATTCAGCAGCGTCTTACCAAAAATAACTCAGTCAAAACATGGTCCGTTAATCAAACGTTGCTGTGTAGAGCTTTTCCTTGTGGCTCAGAAGACTGAGAACAAATGAATGATTGTGCGAGTGGGCGATTACTTATCTATATATATATATATCTCTGTGTGTGTGTGTGTGTGTGTGTGTGTGTGTGTGTGTGTGTGTGTGTGTGTGTGTGTGTGTGTGTGTGTGTGTGTGTGTGTGTGTATGTGCGTGTGTGTGTGTGATGCAGACAGAAAGGCAAATGATGTGTAACAACAACCAAAATAAAACATTTAAAACTATAAGGGCGAACCACGGCAGAATCTTCTGGCATTTTATGGGTGTAGGCTAATTTATGGGAACAGTGGTACATGTGAATTTGATACAAACACTTCATACCACTAGAACAACCACACCGACAGGATGGGTTTTTTTCCCTGCTAGCGCGCGCGAGAACACGTGCGTTGGCAGACCCTCATCTGGCAGACTTTGGAAATATGCCTCGGTCGGCCATTATCTGCTTCGAGGAATCAGAAATACGGTCATAATTTCCGCTAATGAGTTCATAATCTTGCATGAGAAAGCTATCTGGCGTACACAACACATGGCTGCAGTGTGCCGGAAAGATTATTTGAAAGAAAGGAGCGTTCACTTCACTCCGCGCTATGACGTGTTTAGTGTTTTGTATCGAGCCGTCTGGCAAGGAAGCTGTGCTATCCGCATCTAGACTGTCGGTAGGAGATACACAAAAGGGAAGGTCAGTGATGCAGTTCTGTGTACTGAGAGGGGAAGGTGTGTTGGCTGTTTGGGAGAGATGGAAAACTGGGTACGCCTCAAGATCGCGTGAAAATATTGGTGCCATTGCCTTCTGGCTGCAATAACTGAAGAATCAGTGCTTTAAAACAGTAGTTATGAAAATAAGGCAGGCGCGCGCACGCTTGCACGTAGGCACATACGTCCACAAACACTCAAGCATGCACACAGCTGTACACGTGTGCCTGGACCCGGATATTAGGTTGGAGCCATAACAGACGAATTGTTTCCCCTCTGCTTGTGCAAGGAGGCAACACTTTCTTAAAGAACAGACACCTTGTAGAATGCCACTCAATTCAGTAAATAATTATAACTAATTCTTTGTATTTAAGTAATTATAATTTTTTATTAGCCCCGGCGCAAATCCATTTCACTGTCAGTCCGAACAAGTTCTGAGTGCAGAACATTCTGTCGACCATGTTCACAGAATACACACACACACACAAACAAAGTTAAATTCACGAAATTAGTTAAAACAAGCTAATCTTGGTGCTCGCTGATTTAGTTTTGAAATTTACGAAAGTTGCATATGTGCGAAAGTTAATGAAAGCTGTCTTGAAACCGAAACAGGTGCTTTGTACTTAAGTGAATTTGCCGCACACAAAGGCAAGTAGTTCAGTTAATTATTACGAAAGGGTTTCTTTCGAACACTTTGCTGATCCTGCTGTCGCTTTTCGGCGAAACATTTTCAGAAGGTGATTCTTTCCCAAAGCTTCTGGAAAATTTCTTCCAAAAGTTCCCAAAAAGTCATCTTCCCTGAGTCTTGGTTATAGGTTTTACGGTACTTTGGGGTCATCTTTGCGCAGTATCTGCCACGCTAATTTGACCTTCTTTTATAGCCAGAGCGCCAACATACGCTCAGAGCGGGGAGTGTCGAAGCATCATAACGAGTTGCTCGACGAATACGTAGATGAATAGAAGACAAGACAGCACAGGTCGATGGCGAAATGCGTTGCCAGGGGCTGCAACCAGGTTCTGCAAGGCAGGAGTCAGGACAACTCCAACAAAGATACTGGCAGCGCTCAAACATAGCCGTATGCAGACGTATGTGCCCAAGGGAGCTTACCGTACCCAAACACGTAGCAAAGAGAGGGCCGAAAGAAAGGAACTTGGCAGATCCTCAAAAAGATCTGCCACCCCTTTCTTTATAACGGCGCTATTCTTCACACAGCTAACCCTCGGTGCACGAAGTGTGCATACAGAGAATTCATTTATTAATTAGGAGTCAGGACTCTTGCATGGTGACCCGACCGTCAGCTGCTGTCTGGAGGTGGCTAGCAGCCCAAGATGAACAGCGCGCAGAATTGACAAGACCTCGGAGAACATGCGGTAGCCAGTCGTTGAAAACACGGTGGCTACGTCAGTGCTTGTGGTGGGGGGAGCTTGGGGAGGTAGAGGGGCCCACACAAGCAGCGCGAAATCCTTATCATGCGCCGTCTGACGTTTGGCTGCAGGATCGATTCTCTGAGCCCGCTGCTAAGTTGATTCTTGCCCTCACACCAAATTTCTTCTTCCTTGTCCTCGTCTCCTTCTTCTATCCTCCTCCTTTTCCTTTTTTTTTTTGTTTTTGTTTTTGAGGACAGCGGAAGGTTCGTTTCTTGAGGCTTGAGGTGTGATCGTTCTTTCGACCCATTTGTTCTCTATTCTGCCTTCTGTAGCCTGTATTCCTCATTCCGTATTGTGAAATTCATATTCTGCATTGTGTATTACGTATTTTTGTTCTGTATTCTCTTGGCATTCTTCTCCTTGACCCAGCTGCTCTACCAGCAGTTATTCTGCCCAGCTTATTTCTATATTTTCGTTCACCTCTTGTCTGTCTCCGTTAGTAATTCTAGTCATTCTCCGAATTTTTTTAATTTTTCGCCTGATTTGGTCTAAAGTCTTATCGCCGTGCAACGCCATTTTGACTGTAAACGCACATGCGCGGAGAAAAGATTGATCTGAATCCGTGTGAAATAACAATTATCATGAAGCGAAGAGTTCTCAAAAATACAGCCAGAGACTTTTTAAAAAAATACAATGTCATGAGAAGCTCTTTGAGATCTGCGTATTACTTAAAGTTTCATGCAATTAAAAAGAACACTGTGGAATTTTTCTGCAACATAAATAAAAAACACTCAAATCTTGTTTCCTAGCTTATACGGCCCCTTCACACAATGACACGTGAACTCATAAAGTAACTGCTGAAAATGCGTTCGTAGTTATGGAGGAAGTAACAGTCATGCATCGTACCAACTTCGTTCATGTCTTCAAATATCGAATTGCCTTGTGGTCCTGTCACAGACAAGGAACATGACAAGTTAACACGTGCTTCAGTTTTACATGTAAGTCTCCTATACAAAAGGATACAGCTGACCACACTTTAGATAGGTGCTTTTAGTAAAAACATCAAAGAAACGTACATACACGCACGCACGCACGCACGCACGCACGCACACAGGGATTCCCGCACGGTTGCGCTCAGACACACAGAAGAATAAAAATGAAGGAAGGGAAGAAAGGAGGGGGTATGTAGCGGCGCCAAGAGTCAGAAGATATGGCAGACGACAGGAAACTCGTTCATTTCGGTGGAAAATTCATTCCTTGCTCTGCCCTGCTGGTTAGATTCCGAGGCGGTGCAAGATGGGGTGGGAGAGCGATCGGGGGAAGTCCCAGAGTGGCCATTGCCTGGCGCTGGCCGTTCCTCTCGCTGCTCGGCGGTGACGCTGCCACAGCAGGGTTCTGCTGCTGCGCTGACTGTCCGGCGACGAGTGCCGCAAACTGCTGCTGCATCTGCTGCATGCTGGCCTCTAGACTGTTGACCCGGCCCTGCGTCTGGCCCAGGTCTCGCTGCACGTCCCCGAGCTGCCGCTCCAGGCGCCCGATCTTCTTGACGCGTTCGTTCAGTTTGTTCTCCAGGTCGCTGACCACCTGCTGCAGCTTTTTGTTCTCATTCTAGGGACAAGAAAAACACAATTCCAAGCTCACGTCAGTCTGCAGCACTTCTGTAGTTATTACTTAGTTATTAGATATTGGGTTTCAATTTTCAGTTACCAGATTTTAGTTTTCAGTTATCGGCTAATAGCTTTAATTATCAGCTGTTAATTTTAAGTTATAATTTATAAATGTTATTTTCTGTTACCAGTGACTTGTTATTACCAACAAATATTAATAGTTATTAATTATTATCAGTAGTTGTTAATTTATATCAGTCATTGTTATTAACTATAAATAGTTATTATCTGCATTCCTAGTTTTAGATTCAGTTAAAAAGTTATCTTTATCTTCGAACTACCCTTGAGAAGTAATTAAACGTTTGTCGTATGTTTTGGCCGTTTAAGATTAGTTCCTAACTGCAAAGCTAAAATAAGCTTGATTTGATGAGTCTGCGCTAATCCATTATCTCGGGAACAGTCTGGACTTCATATCCTCAAAACCTTTAAACAGTATCTGTAGGGGAAACAGACACAAATTAAGGATTACAAGATATATACGGCTTGCTGTTTAGAAAGATATGTTTACTGGAACTTTGTGCAATAATTGTTTCCTGAAATAGTTCCTTTCTCGACACCAGTTAAGGAGTTGGTAGTTATTGTTTTCGTGTTTCTGCTGATTCTTTTCGGAGATTGAAACAGATTGGATTTCTTAAACATCAAGCAGCGACGCTGCTGAAAGTGCCCATATCACATCTGGGAATGGGGACGACAAGAAAGGAGTGACGCTGGTGTGCAAGATGAAAGTAAATGCGTGCATCGAATATCGACAGGGGAGATAACAGCTGAAACCATCCCTGACGACGATCGAACATTTCACTGGATAAGGACCACTGTGTCGTGAACACAGATCTGGCTGTTGTTCTCTGTAAGTCGTCACGACATAATGATAAGACTACGGGACAAAGCTAGAAAACATGGATGTAGATCATTTCTGTACATTCCTGCGAGTGAGTGAGCGAGTGACGGAGCGAGCGAGTGAAAAAGAAAGTGAGGGAGCGAGCGAGTGAAAAAGGAAGTGAGCGAGCGAGGGAGGGAGAAAGTGAACAAAGCTCTAGCAGAGTCTGGTTTTAGTAGCTCCTAAATGGCAACCGAAGGCCCTCTAACGACAAGGAAAAGCTCTAGAGCCGCTGTACCTCCAGGCGGTCTATCTTGAGGCGGTCAGCAGTGGACTGGTTGGACAGTGTCTCGACTTTCTTCTGCGTGTCCTTGAGCTCCCTTGTGCGCATGTCCAGGGCCGTTATGGCTTCCAGAAGCTGTTTGCGCAGCTCTTCGATCTCCGCACGGGACGCCTCTAGCTCCTTCTGCACCAGGAAAGGAAAGGAAAAAAAAGGGAAGAAGACAGCTGTTGAAGAAATATCGGCGCTTTTCAGGTTCGTCCGTCCGTCAGTCCATCTGCAAGTGTTTCTGCCCCTGTGTTGCCCCTATGTACACTTCAGTTCCAGACATCCGTTCATGCATGCTACCATCCATCCATCAATCCATCCTTCCATCCTTCCATCCATCCATCCATCCATCCATCCATCCACCCATCCATCCATCCATCCATCCATGAATGCATGCGGTTGACAAGACAGGGCTACAGGTCACCGCAAGGGGAGCACACAGAGGTACCTTCTGCTGTCGCTTTTCCGCGTCCGTCGATCTCTGCAGTCCGATGATATTTTCCAACTCTTCCAGCCGCTTCTCCACATCCTCCACTTTCTTGAGCAAGCTGTGCACGCTGGGAACCTTGACTGCCTCCGTCCACAGCACAGTCTACACACATATCCACGCGCGCACACGCACACGAACACGCGCAAGTATGCACGCGCACAAACACATTAAGTCTGAGATCGCTTCTGAGCCTATGACGTGACCAGAAGAAAGGCAGATAATCTTTGCAGAAAATTTATAACTTTAGATACTTTTATACATTTGTTTCTTTTTCTTTCTTTCTCTTTCTTTCTCTTTCTTTCTTATCCTCCCCATCTCTCCTTTTCTTCGAATTGTTCCGCGCTTCTCGTTCAAGTGATTTCACCCACAGTAAGGGTCACTCAAGGTCTGTTAAAAATCCTGTTTCTTCCCGAACGACAAGCGTGACCAAAAGGCAACAAGAAAATTGAACGGAAGCTCTGGCTAATGGGGTTTGGAAAAGAATATCAATACTAAAAGTCGATAGAGCTTTCAGGATCTTATCTATGGCTTTCCCATTACTTAATTCTCTTTCTCCAAATTAAAAAAATACATGATTGCTAAAACTGTAAGTTATGATCAATGATGCGATACCACAGAAAAGTTTCCGTTAAAACGAATTTACATTAAAGTCGCATGTGATGTAAGCCATCTCCTACTCTCTCTCTCTCTCCCATATCCCCCTCCCCACCCTCTCTCTCTCTCTCTCTCATGTCTGCTTCTGTGTGCCTGCGTACGTGGTAAGCGCGTGCATTGTGTTTCTGGACACAGTCATGACTGGAATCCACATAGCAGCTGTAGCCAGTTTGGTATCAATTCCATTTGCGGCTTTAGTCCTGCCCCGCCATTAATTTTACTTTAAGAGACTTAAAGGCGAACCGACCCGTAACTGATTATTGTGCAGTCCAACCCTGGTTATTTCGAGGGAGCAGCGGTGACTGCATGGGTGGCAACGCACTTAAATGAGCTCTACCTGCACAGTCTTTGGCTAACGCATCGGCTTCGCAGAGGCACGTGTTGTGTATCGTTAGAAATGTGATTACAATAGATTTTTTCAGCATCTCTGCAAATGTTCTTACCTCCGCCGCGGCTGTAAAACGCCACCACAGAGATGGAAAGAAATTAGACAGACAGACAGACAGACAGACAGACAGACCTTTGGATTCGTGTCCTCACTGTCGCTCTCTACAGCTCGCCGCTTGTTGTGCAGCTGACCACGTGACCTAGCGGGCGCGAGAGGATTGTGGGACATGGCCGTGGGGCTAATCTCGTCAGTGGAAGAGCGGCGGCTTGAGTTGTCCGGTAGGCCTTGAGGCATGGAGCAGAGTGTCTGTGGAACGAGAAAACAAGAACACACACACACACACAAAACCACCCTGAAAGCCTTGACACATTTGTCAACAAAGCTTCCCTAAAGCGACATACAGAGACCATAAGAAATCAGTTTGAAAGACGACACCTTTATTTTGTCGTGCAGGGGGAAAAACCCCGAATTATATATTTGCTAGTACGGAGCACCTTAGCTTTGACTTCTGCAAAACCCTGACTGTCAGGTTAACAGGACAGAAGGGCTGGTGGGAGTGGCACGTCGGCAGATGGTTGGGGGTTGAGGTCGCACCCAGTCCCTTTTCAGAGAAAGCTTCCCTCGCGCCCCCAGCAGAGCTGGCGCGTTGGTAACAACGACGCATAACAAAGTCACACGGATAATATTTCGGGCCCTGACTGTATATAGTGATGTATCATTTGAGGGTTAGCTCCAGTTTCAGAATAAGCAAGTCTTATACTGGTATAGAATCTGACGTCAGCGACTGTTCCGCTTTGTCAGCGTTCACTGTTCTCTACAGCAAGAAACCTGCACCGATGGTGTAACACCAAATTGATATTTATTTTATAATATTAGTAACTTGACAACACGATTGCTTTTATCCGCTAATAATGCGCACCGCTTGCTGCCGACGTTTATAGTTAGTCGATCATGGATCTGTCTCTATTCTCACTCACACTCGCGCGCTTACGTACGCACGCACACACAGACATAAGAGCACACGCGCATGCACACACAAATATAAATAATACCTTCAGATAATTTTTATTGGATACTAATTAAGGGACATCAGCCGGTGTCTGGCTGGTGGATGTTTGGGTTATTTTAGACACCGATTTCGCCCATCGCAGAAAGCTTATCAGCAAAGTTAAATATAGGAATTAAAAAAATTAATGACTTTCGAACACTCGATGACCTTCATTTGGGCGCTTAACTTTATCGAAGCTTTCGTCTTCCTGTTCTTCTATAACTGTACTTCATATCAGCCCCTGCAGGCAGGAGACCCACGGTTACCCGTGAGAATATGACGTCAGAGGCTTACGCTTGGCGACGGAGCGAGCGTTTAACATTTGAGCAACAGTTGATTGTGTCAGCACAGTTTGCTCGGAGCAACGCTTTTTGTCACAAGCCCCCATTGCGTTCCCGAAAACTGGCCTCCAACACCAGCTTAAATCCAATCGGCTGTCGACTTCTGATCAATTGATCCGCACGCGCTGACCCGCTGTGACTGCTGCGTCCAGTGGTTTGCTTAATCTGCATCTGATAAGATATAACACCCCGCCAATGTGGGCAGTGGTGTTTCCGGTCGCTCTGTGTACTTGGAAAAGTCGCCGTCGCCATTTCCAATATAAAGATTTGCAGTTGGGTGAATCTGAAAGATTCTTTCTATAAATCCATCCGAAAGAAAATATGACATGCTACAGGGATGGGATAATTGGAATAATTTGCTTTCATCAGCTCATTTTGAACTGTTGTTAAGGACAGTGGTGCCAGCTGACGTAATCAAAAATGGGGCCCAGAGCGTTAGCAGATCGACCCGCTTGACTTGTCTCTTTGCCTGTCTGTCTGCCTACCTGCCTTGCCTGGGTGTACCCTCTTTCTCGGCCTGTTGCCTGAAATGTGCAACTTGCAATATTTATGGGGCTGGATTTTTTTCTTTTTAGCCTTGATATACAGAGATAGAACGAAGAAGACAAAGTAACAAAGGCAATATGCGAGTTTACATAAATCAGGCTGGACTTTGAAAGGCCTACACAGATAGGATTTATTTACTTCTAATCTTGCTGCTAAGGTTTACAGCTATAAAAATATTTAAGTCCACATTAATTAAAGTGCGTGTTACATGAGCACGCAATAGATCTGAGGATAATAGAACCTATCCTGTACCTTTAGACGAACATTAAAAAAGACTTTCTTATCCCTGCAACGAGGGACGACGAAATTATGTCATACCAATCACCTTTCAGGCGCACGAGGAAGTTACCTTTTGATCCTATACTGCGGGAAATCAATAATCGATATTTACTGATTATTGAGTGATTTCTGGCTGCCTGTCTTTTCTGAACTACCTAAAAATGCTGCATTAGACACCGAGTACTCACCTGTCTGAAAAAGTGTCTGGAGACCTGTGACCGAGCGTAGCGTTCGATAGATTCTGTCGTTGTGAGTTAACACTTAGTTGCCCGTATGTTCAATCTATGAGGACTCCTGTATTGCTGTCCAGCTTCAAGACTGTCCCTTTTGACGGCTGTCGTCAGTCTGCAGGTGTTAGCCGGGAGGCTTGCTCAAACTGCTGTTGGAATAGTATCTCTCTCCCCCCACCCCCAAGCTCTCTCTGTGCCCGAGCCTCTCACCTATCTTCGCGTATATTTTTACGGTGCTTAGTTTGGCCGAGAGCCAACAATCAGCCCTTGTCGTCTGCTGCTTCTGGTTTTTGCTTAGCAATAATAGTCTCTTTCTGGTCCCCTCGCCGACCTGCAAGTTGCAGGCGTGTGCTAATTTGTTGCTCCCCTTTTGCGGTGTAGCGGGAAGAAGGGTTTTCCTCGTCTAGCAGACGGGAACATAAGCCCTAGAGTCCACGGATATTCATGACGTCACTGTCAAACAGATGTCTCCTGGCCTGCATGTATTGCTTAAGATGGCAGAGGTCACAGAAAAAAGGTGTTCTTTATTAACGCTTTCGGCATAGCAAGCATTATTCTGGTCATCCAGGTAGTGCAGGTAATTTTTTTCGGAGAGGCAGTGCTTCCACCTCGCCGTGATTTCGCACTGTGAGGGGGGGGGGGGGGATGCTGCTATACATTGAAAGAGCCAGCTGATAGCCACAGTGAGATGCGGAGAGGCAGCTTAATGTTCGGGGGATGTCCATGGAGTCTGCACAACGTTGTATAACTGTATGATATAATCCTTGGCCACACTTGGATTTGAACCCTCAACCTTCCATGGTGGTGGTGGTGGTGGTGGTGGTGGTGGTGGTGGTGGTGGTGGTGGTGGTGGTGGTGGTGGTCGTGGTCGTGGTCGTGGTCGTCGTCGTCGTCGTCGAAGCAGTTAACGCCAGGTCTCTTAACTGTAACTTCCAGCTGGGCGAGAAGACCCTCTCATCCACGTTTAAAGAAGTTAGAACCTCCCCATGTGCGATGTTAGAACTTACTGATGTCTGAAGACGTTCGAGTAAATCCCGTTCAGTAAAAAGCTAGAAATTACCCACGTTTGAACACGATAACCCCCATCTAGGTGTAAAGATTTAGGAACCATCACTTTTATAACCTCTCCATGTGAAGATGCTGGAAACCACACATATCAGAAGATTTTTGAACCTATCCATCCTTGGAAATGAAATGTTACGATCTACCCCCGTTTGAAGATGTTAAAATCCACCCATGTTAGATGGTAGGACATCTTTATGTGTGAAGATGTTAGGAGCAATCCATGTGCAACGATGTTAGAAAGTATCCACATATGAGCAACTACCCATGTGCGAAAAGTTTAGAATCTACCCGTGTTTGAAGACGTTAGAACTTACCCACAACGAGTTTAGAATACACCCTCTTCTTCAAGTTTGTCTTTTCGTTTCCTCCTCATTGACCTCCCTCCTCCCATCATGCCCGTCCACTCATTTTTTACTCAATTTCCTGTCGTGGGACTACAAAGGACAAAGCGGCTGCGCCTGTGAAGATATATTTAATGTAGTTTGCTTGCTCTGTTACCTGCAGCTAACTACGATATTTCAGACCAAACAATCAACAGACAGTCCTCTTCTTTGAGCCCTAATTTATGACTGAGCCCTAATTTATGACTGAGCCCTAATTTATGACTGCTTGTTCACAGCAAGCGAATGAGATTGATAAAGTCGCGTGAAGCACAGACTACAGATCATAGTGTAATTGTTATGGTGTTTCCTTAGATACAAATATTTTTGCAAACATTATGGGATTTGTGTGAAGAGAAATGAAATTCAGTAAGACACTTGGGTATGTGTGATTACTATAGAGGATCCCTTTTTCTCTATCTCTCTGTGTTTCTCTCGCACTCACTCTGTCACACACACACACACACACAAACACACACACAACACACACAGCACACACACACACACACGCACACAGCACACACACACACACAGCACACACACACAACACACACACAGCACACACACACACAGCACACACACACACAGCACACACACACAACACACACACAGCACACAGCACACACACACAACACACACACAAACACAACACACACACAGACACACAGAGACAAAATACTCACAGAGTTAAACAATATTTAACAGCTAAACAATCTCAGTGTACACTGTACAGTACTTGGCGAACTGACCGAACAAAGAACTGGATTAGTGGCAACATTCAGTGTTCAGTTTCTGTTCGCTTAAACATGTTTAAGTCAGACTGTCGGGACCAAGTAGGTCAAGTTACAAAGCGCGTTGCACCATATCCGCTTACGGAATTACCTCACAGGGACTGATGGCAGCATAGTCGATCACATTTCTGGAATATTTCTCCACCCACCCACACCCCACAGTCTGTGTATACCTCCCTCCCTTTACCTCCTCCTCCTCAATCTTCTCTCTCTCCTCGTCATCATTCTCTCCCACGCCTCCTCTCATTCCTCTCCTTCCTCTTTTCCTCTTCCTTGTCCTCGTTATCCCTGTCTCCTCCTTCTGTCTTTTATAGACACAAACACATATACACATGTACGTGCAGATTTATCTCCCTTACCTATGCATATATTTCTCCATCAGTCAATCGGTCTATCCCTGAACCACCTTTCCTCCCCTTTTCTTCTTCCTCCTCCTCTTTCTCTCTATCCCCCACCCCTACGTTCTGTCTCCACCCTCCTGACCTCTCTGGAAATTTTGGGAGTAGTGCCCACATTTCTCGCTGTGTATTATGTATATTTGGTTACTGAATGCGAGCGCGCGGGTCGAGAATTTTTCCCCCAGTTGATTTCTGCCCCAGCCAAATGCGCTGCACTTGCCCATGCCAGTTGCTAACCACAACAACAGATAATTACAGGTCAAACCATGACCTCTACACAGCCTGACTTCTGACAGTTACAGTGAAGAGGCCAATCTGTGGTGATCCATAGCCGAGTGGTAAAGACATTGGGTGTCAGGGTTATGTCCCAGGTTCGAAACCCATATTTGCTTAAGATTTTTTTTGGGAGGGAGAGGGTTGGGAGTAGACCATTAAGTAGGCCTTCTGTTTTCATGTATAAGTTCAAACCTGTGTCTTTGCGCTAAACGGGATGAAACCTGGTCTGCGCATGCGCGTCCGGGCTGGGGCAGAACTCAATTGGAAAAAGAATTTTGCGCGGGTCTCTCTCTCTCTCTCTCTCTCTCTCTCTCTATCTATCTCTCTCTATCTATCTCTCTCTCTGTAACAAAAGTGTGCGCATTTCTTTATCTTCCAATTTGTTGCGGATGTGAGTATTGGAGTGCTAGCTCGTGTGCCATTACATTAGGGACTATTTTGAAATGTTTTTTTAACCTCCCACACTAATATCGGTCATCATGATCTTTGTATATGCCTCGTCATTAAATCTCCAAACCTCTTTTTTAAAATTATGTCAATGTCTCGTATCTTAAGTTACCTGGACCATTCTGAATTATTACTGAATTCAACTTAACAAAGTGATTGTTGGTTAGACAGTGAACACAGTGTAACATAAAAAAATGAGCCACGTTAAAATTACAAACCACACACAGTTTTTTTATGTATTATTTAACTCTGTGAGATTTTTTTCTCTTAAAGCAATTGTCTTTGTAACTTTACTAACGCTACTTTCAAAAATTAATGTAGTCACTGATGTCAGTGATAGGTATTTACGGACTAATTGTATTAGCAGACGACATGAAACCCTACCGGTTGGAAGATATAGTAATGACATATCTGAAACAACAAAAGGAAGCACAAGATAAAAATAAATTTAATATAAGCCAAATAAGCTCAAGGAGAAAAATAAATAATTTTATTTCCAGTAATTTGTAAAGCATGTTACAATGATATTCCCCCAAAGCTTTCACTCTGTAATCTACAACCGCTTCTCCCAGCATCCCTCGTGTCCATTGTCTTGGTTTTCTGTTCTTGAACAAGGAATGTGCATATTTGTACTTATCCGCACAATATTGAATAATATGTACACGCTTCTAACATTCTGTGCAGACGACTCGACTTATTTTTCCCCTAGTGGAGCTTATGTTGTCGCGGATATTTCCAGAATAACTATATCCACCCAGTGTTCGGTTCTCCCATCGCATTCATATTTCTGTGTAAATATAAACTACGGGGCAGGATGCCCGTATAGTCTGTACCATGACATACTATGAGAACATTGATTGTATTATGAGAACATTGTTTAGGCTGATGATACATCTTGTAATGCCCTGTCTGCAAGTACTTGTCATAAAGTCTTATAATTAGTGCGCATGATAATATTCACGACACTTGGCAGGTTTATCGTTTATGTGAAATTAAAACTTAAAACTGCGCTGCTGTAGCCTCACAGATAAATTAAATGCTTAAAATAAATACGTTTGAGCAGCTATCAGTAGTATGGTTCATACAGCATCGTTAGTGTGTTAATGATGAGCAGAAAAAGGAGTGGGGGCGGCGGGGGGGGGTAATTTGCTGAGAAAAATTGTAAGGGCTGTACATAACCTTAGTTGACGTAAGAGTTTTTGATCACTAATTGGTGCAGATGAGTATGTCAATGTTTGAAGAATTGTAGCTACAGATTTAATTATTAGTAGAAAGAAATACTTGCCTCTAAATCCGGAAACATTTCAATAGTACCTTACAAATCTTTGTCCAGTCGTCTGAATACCGCCTACTCTGGCCATGATGTTAACAAAGACATAAATAAACACTCACTTGAAATATCAGCACTCGAGTAGGCCATAAATCTTTCTGTGTGCTCGTGCAATTAGATAACTGTTCAATAAATGAAAACCGTTTTCCCCGACTTAACTAACGTCACATAGAAATGAATGTTACATGGCATAATACGCGCCATGCCATGTTCAGAAAGCTATATTTATGTACATTCCTGTGCTTAAACTATCGTTGAAGGGATGTGTTTTGGGTTTTGGATGGATGTAGGAGTGGAGGAGAGAGACAACAGTGATGGGTGGAGAGACGGTGGGGAGAGAGAGAGAAAAGAGACAGACAGACAGGCAGACAGGCAGACAGGCAGACAGACAGAGGAACGCGGTCTGCGTACGATCGACAACCATCGAAAGCTTGCATTCCCGCCATGTAACGATCGATTGCACGCTAGGGCTGCGAGCACAAAGGTCGATGAGACATACATTCGGTGGTCGTATCTACAAAACGTCCTCGAACGCAGAGTCTCACACAGCTTTTTTAAAAAAATGTAGTTGAAAGGAAAATCGGCATGAAGTGTCAGTCATCTGTTCCGTAACATTTTACAGGTGCGTCATGCAGGTGAATTGTTCAAAGTGTACGATGCTTAAGGTAAAGACTGCATGCAAATGAAATCGGAATAAAAATTCACCAGAATGTTAGGGGGGTGGAAGAGAGGGGAGGGGAACGAAAGGGTAGGGGCGTAACAAAGAAAAGATGGCGCTGCTCAAGGAACAAGCGAAATGATGGCACGTTCATCGGCGCATTGAAGACCTTTAGAACAGTTTTCTTGCGGCACTTTGATCACGTCAAGGTTTAGATTCTGCAGTCGTATTGCGAGTTAGCTATGCAGACTTTTGTGAATCAAGACATCAAGATAGCTAAAACAACAGCTAACAGGGAAAACTGGACAGCAACCGATTGCCTGCAGCCTGTGCACGTGACTTGCTTGTCTGCAGTTCTGAAATTAAGAAATATATATATATTTTTTTGAAGTAAGAAATATGTTGCTATACACTTATTGTTTCAATTAATTCTTGCTAATGACAGCTGGGGTAGGAGAGAAGGAGAAAAAAAGGAACAACAAGAGAAAAAAGGAGAAAAATAAAGAAATTATAGAAGAAAAGAAGAAAGGAAAAGTAAGAAAGCATAGATAAGAAAGAAAGGAAGGAAAATAAGGAAGGAAGAAAGAGAAAGGATTACCTATTTATTGTGAGTCATTTTATTTTTTCGTCCTTTGCTGCCTATTTTTTTCCCATGAGAAAAGTACAGCATTGGCAGTTTTGCTAGTGTTGTGAGCCAGTACTTTACTTATTGGGGCATTTATAAGTACTATACCATGTAGGAAACATACAAATATCATATACTCCGTAGAACAAAAAACTTACTGCACTCTACAGAACACAAAGAAATAAATATTGTACCCTGTAGGACACATAGAACTAAATACAGCACCCCAAAGAACACACAGAAATAAACAGTACCCTATGGGACACGCAGAAATTTACGTGGTATTATGCAAGACACAGATAAATTGAAGTTGTACTATGTAGGACATATAGAAATAAATACTGTACCCTGTAAGACATATAGAAATAAATACTGTACCCTGTAGGACATACAAATACTGTATCCTGTAGGACATACAAATACTGTATCCTGTAGGACTTATACAAATAAATACTGTACCCTGTAGAACATACAAATACTGTACCCTGTAGGACTTATACGAATAAATACTGTACCCTGTGGGACATACAGAAATAAATACTGTACCCTGTATGATATATAGAAATAAAATACTGTACCCTGTAGGGCATATAGAAATAAATACTGTACCCTGTAGGACATATACAAATAAATACTGTACCCTGTAGGAGCCACAATCCGAAAAACTGAACCCCTTGCTTCCAGCACGGAGAACTGTGAAGTCATCATGACAAATAGTTCCCCTGTAAGTACAGTCGTCAACACACGAGCATTTAGGTTTGTTCTTGTTGTTGTTGTCGTCGTTGTTGTTGTCGTCGTTGTTGTCGTCGTCGTTGTTGTTTTCGTCGTCGTCGTTCTTGTCGTTGTTGGGAACAGAAAAAGCGAAGAGGAGACATAATCTCTCTTGTCACGAAAGTAGCTGCTGTCGCCTTAATTTTAAGCTTCTTTTGGGGGTGGGGGGAATAAAAGATAGAAACTAAAATTTGTATATTTCAGAAGCGGGGCAGTTCACTTCGTGCCGATAAAGTAAAAGAATTCACCTGAGGGGGAAAAAAGGACAGAAACACAAAAAGCAAACTTCAGCTGCTTGTGCTTTGCTGTGATACAGCAGACGAAATGAGAAACAGCAATAAGCGTAAGACTACATGATCAAACTTACTGGATGATGAAACCGTCAAACGATTCGGACTGAAAATAAATATGCAGGCGTACAAACATGGTGCATGTTTATGATAAGAGTACTCGGTCTCTGATTGTCAACCAATGACAGACCAGACACGCATCACACACCCTCAAAGTCGACTGGGATCTCGTGGAAGAGGCGAGACGTGAGTTGGTAATGGTCTTTTTTGAACTTAACGAATGTGTGTCGTACTATGTCAAACCTGGTCGTACACACCAACGTTGGCAAAAAGTACACGGGCCACTTTATTTCGATGAATTAAAAAAAATCCTCACGCTGACCGTAGGCAGTGCTACGATAGTCTCAGCTTTTCTCTCGAGATCTCGCGTACCGTGTGCGTCAATCACCACGTAAAAGCGCAGAATGACTGGAGCCAATCAAATGACGAGCTCTTGACAAACACAATCCAACATCTGCAGATCCGCTTATTCTGAACTCAGAAAAATCAGCAGCTTCCGTCACCTTCTGTCCCATCAGGTTGCAAACACATTTGTATGTGCCTACGTCTAAACTCGACTACTGCAATTCCTTGCTAGCCGGCTGTCCTCTGTATCTGCTACAGAAGTTACAGAAACTTCAAAACTCGGCCGCTCGCCTTGTCCTGAAAACGCTTAAAACAGACCACGTCACACCTCTCCTCCGCACTCTGCACTGGCTCCCCATTCAGGCTCGCATCGACTACAAGTTGTCTACTCTCTGTTACAATTTTTTCACCGGTGCATGCCCCATCTACTTTTCAGAACTTCTTACAATCTACACTCCAGTGAGACAGTTCCGCTCCTCTTCAGACGATCGCATTCTCTCAGTACCCCGCATCAGGACAAAAACATACGGACAGCGCATGTTCACCTTCTCGGCATCCACCCAATGGAACTCACTTCCCCACAACATTCGCCACTCCCCATCACTACTGACTTTCAAACGTAACTTAAAAACTGTTCTTTTCCGCAAGTACCTTTACTGACGTCGCGACTGCCTGTCTGGATTAACTTACAACTTTCGCTGTTCATCGTCTCTTATGATACTTTTCCACCCATCTGTGACTGAAGGACGATCTGTATCCCAACCTGTTGGTCAGTGTTCCGTTCATCTCTCCCTCTATGTGTGTGTGTGTGTGTGTTTCATTCCTTTCACTAGAGTGTCTGTGTCCCTCGTCCGCGCGAAGTGTGCATAAAATGTGTTTTCGCGCGTTAAAAATCCACATTTTATTTATTTATTTTTTATTATTTATTTAGGATGTGTAAAAAGCGGAGCCAATCAAATGGCCAGCTATATTTCGAAGGTCTTTCCAGGGGCGGGGGGAAGGGAGGGAGCGGGGGATGTTTCGGGAGGAGGGGGTTTAGGGGAAGGGTAAGGGGTGGGTTAGGGTGGGGGCTAGGAGTAGGGGATAGGTGGGGGTTGGGGAAGGGATGGGGTGGGGTGGGGTATAGGCAGTAAAGATCTTCCAGGAAACTGCAAGGTTTTCAGTGGTGACCCTACGAGATTAGCATATTTTACGTGGTAATGTATTTTGATTGGCTCCAGTTTTTCTGCGCTTTTTCATGCTCGTCCCGCGGGGAAGGTCCCACCCACTGACCGTGCAAGTCCTGTCCAAACGACGTGATGTAGGGTAAGCGAGCGTCGCGTGCATCGCACGGGCACATTTCACGTGAACATTGGGACCAGTCCGCGCTGCTCCACGTGCCGCCAGGTGATTGGCCTAGGTAAGCTATTTTCCTGAAACATTCCGCCACAAACTGGTGTATACATTCCAAAAGAGCCTTCGTCAGTCATTACGGCAATTCTAATAGTAAACCTACACTCCACACCGTAAATTAATCAAACAGAAACGCACGTTGGTGTGTGGGAACACGTGCTTGCATCTGCGCTTGTGTGCGTGAAATTGCGCGCATAGCTAGGACGGGAGACAACAGTTTACCCGAGCTGGAGAAGACTTTAAAACGTGCATATTGTTTTTTGACATTTTTCTTCCACTTGCAATTGCAGTACAACAGGGTTGTGATGTATAAAGAAGTCGTCTAAATGACTTTTCAAGGGAATAGCTTATATCCCAATTAGTTTAATCTTCCTTCCATCATCCCTTTCTTCCGTCCTTCTATCATTCCTTAGTTTCGTTCGTGCTTCTAACTCTTTCATTCTTTCTTTGTAACTAAATAAATAACGGAACTGCTAACTAGAATCACAGGAATCCTTCCGTTACAGGAAAGATAACTCGTACCCCGTCACAGCGTCCCCATAGACGTAAAGACCATAAAGGTTGGTGAAGTTACTTCCCCTGTAGACGTACCCGCCGACAACTGCACTACCCCACTGGGGAGGATGGGGGTAGGTGTAAATAGGCACCCCTTCGTCCTCTAAAACAAAAGAAAAATTTTCTAGAAATTTACGAAATGCTTAACTTTTTTTAAAAAAAAAACAATGATGTTTAACTGTTTTAAACCATAAACGCCACTTTAGGATTCTCACACACACAAAGGTGTACGGGGAACATCGTGTAGAATGTACATCATATTTCAAACCCCGCCTGCAGCGAAAGACTCGATTACTTTGTAGATCCTCAGAAACAAAACCCCCTGATGAATGGGACAGAC
Organism: Lanistes nyassanus; assembly: GCA_004794575.1. Classification (NCBI taxonomy): domain Eukaryota; kingdom Metazoa; phylum Mollusca; class Gastropoda; order Architaenioglossa; family Ampullariidae; genus Lanistes; species Lanistes nyassanus. Next base: position 1,525,315 of record SMGT01006903.1, on the reverse strand, counting down.
AAAGAAATCTGGGTTCCATGTTACTCTGGAAGGCTGGTGTGTTTACGGTAAATGTAGTCTGAAGTCTGCGTGACTGAATCTTTTCTTTACTCCTCAATGGGGAGGGAGGAGTAAGGCTGCAAGGGCTGTGCAACGTACTGATAGTGCCACACTGTTGGCTGTGGTAGCAGGCACGGCCCTCCTTCCTGTTCCAGCCGTAATTCTTCCCTCGTTCTATGATGTTGATCTCTTCATACTGGTCAGTTCCTGTGTCGCCGCAGAATATACGACCCGTTCCTGCAGACAACGACGTGGTGGTCTGTACAGTCAGCGGTTTATATAAACAAGTCAGTGCACTTGTACGAGGAGCATTAGTGCAAAATGGGATTTCTATTTTTGTCTGTCTGTCTGTCTTTCCTAACATTCCCTCCCTCCTTTCTCTAAAAACCTCGGATCAAACTAACAAACAGTCTCGTGATGCTCATAAGAACAGACTAAGATCATGAGTGCCTTTACGTGTTCCGCTCCATATTCACGAAGACTTTCGTCCCAGTATTTCTCAGTGACACAAGAATTCGCAAACCTTCCCGCAGGTTCAGAGAGTCTATGCTGCACCGCCAGGGGTTGCGCAAACCGTAGGCAAAGATCTCCTGCCTGGAGGAGTTGTCACCGTGGAATGGGTTGTCTATCGGGCTTTTGTACGTGAAGGCGCTGGCGGAGTCCTCAGCGAACTCGAAGCTTTGCTGGTTCACGTTGATCCGCAGAACTTTGCCGTTGAAGGTCATCCTGGAGACAGTCAGGACCAAACAGTTTTGATGGCGTCTTAATTGGCAAGCCCGTTCTGTCTGTAAGCAGACAAGAGTCCGTCGAGCTCGCCAAATTTTTGCTCGATACACGCACGTGAACCGACTCGCTTTCAACGATGGTGGCATGCACGCGAGTCCATACCTGCGCACTCACGCACTCACGCACACACTCTCTGTCTCTGTATTTTTAATACCAACATGAGATACACAATTCTATATACCCCTCTTCCCCACTCCCTTGATTATATACTTGTGGGCTCAAACCGACATCAGTAAAGCATCGCATAGTATCTTCTTGTGTCTAGTCTCTTTCCCCT
>SMGT01006903.1:1441109-1524170 GCA_004794575.1 Lanistes nyassanus | reverse complement strand
CCCCCCACCCACCCACCCACCCCCCACACACACACAAACTCTGCCTCCGCCTTTCCGATTCTTCCTCCTCCTTCTGTCCATCTGTCAAACTCTCCATCTGTCTTTTCTTCACAGTTACTCACTTGTTCTGAGCGTTCCCCTCTTCATCGTCCGACCCCGAACCATCGCCGGTGAAAATATAGAGAAAGCTGTCGTTTCCAAACAACAGCTGGAACAGACGCAGGTGGTCAGTACACACATCTGATTGTTTACCTGCTGCGCGAGGTGATAAGAGGTGGGAGAAACTAGCAATGCAACCAGAGGGCTTATTGATTTTCTCGGGTGATCTATTAACAAGATCACACTATTAACTGCCTACATCGTTGCGATCTTTGCGTCAGCTTGCCTTGTTCATGCAAAAAAGTATTATTTTGAGAATCAGTTTCTATTAACAAACGAATCCCATTCATTAAAAAAACAATATGGGGTTTGCTTTGTTTTGACTATCATTAGGTAGAATTAAACAGGTGACTGCTGCTTGGAGAGTGACATTTTGTGAAAGCAAAGAAACTGCGACAAGCGAAACATTTAGAGTAAAAGTTTTGAGATATTACCCGTTCTTGAGGACAAAACACGCAACGAATACGTCAGAGAGATTAGGTATTACGTCATACCTGGCCTCCATTTCCTTTCTGAAAAGGCTGACGTATGCGAAGGAGGAACCGCTCAGAAGAATTGTCGACAAGATCGTTGTAAGCGATGAACTCGCTGACGTAAGCATAGTCCTTTACACTGTAGTCGGCCATTTCTCGGATGTAGTAAGCAAAGACCCTTCCAACTGAACTCCGGGTATAGCTAGGATGAAGGACCACGCTTAATAAACCTACAGACAGTGTCAAGACATCGATATTAAGCAATGCAATACGATACCGTGTAACGCGTTCGATTTGAACGTATTGCAGTATACGACAGAATGGGATACCATAGAAACAAAGGCTTATAATACACCAACGACATAACGTATAAATTCATGATCAAATGTGAACCATTAAATACTTTTTTAAATGTACTGTATTAAACGTCGACATGCTTACCCGACCTGAAAATGAGAAACTTAGTCATTTGTGTTCACAGGTAGTTTGTTAAAAATTAGTGGTCTTCAAGTTTTTGACGTCAAACTTTTCTGACATTCCTCCGACAATCTAAAGGTCTTAACCCCCTAACAATATCAGTGTAATATCAATGTAATATTAATATCAATATGCATGTTTATTCTTTAAGCCCATTGATCTACGTGGTGCTGATAAGGCTTTGCAGTTCACGAAGTGTATGCAAAACAGTGGTTTTGAGTCTTCCAATAAAAGGACGCGCACACAAGCGACTGAATACGGTACATACGCAAACGGAAAACAATTACCCAGATCGGGTGTTTATATTTCTTGTTTCGTATCCCCGTCCATGAAGCACGAAGACCCAGCAACAACAGAGATTTGAAACGTACTGTTTAGCGCAATTTCAAGTTGTTTGCGGTGGGCCTGTTCTACGTTACAGATGTAGAGATGCCAATGTCGTCGGCTGTTCCTTACCTCTCTCTTCCCCCACCTCATCCGAGGTCTTCACCCGGTCACGAATGTCCATGAAGAGTTGTCCTTCCTGGCTCTCGTCTTCCCCCGTGTACAAGCGCACGTGACCTTTCTGCTCCACCACCAGGGTGCGCAGCACGCTGTCACGCTTGAACTGAATCAGTTCCACCGGGTTGAAGAGGCCGCCGAAGACTTTCTTCAGGCAGTAGCAGGGGACAGAACTCATCTGGCTGGCGGCCAGCGAGAACAGAGAAACGAACAGCAAGAGCGCGAAGGTCAGGAGACTCGCCGCCGCAGCGTCCCCGGTTCGCCACTGTCGCGCCATTGTGACCTGACCCTAGAGAAGATGGCTTGAGTGCAGTCCCGTCTAGAGTGGCGAAGCAGTTGTCTCGCTGTACGAACAAATAACAAATGTTAACAATAATAATAAATACAAGCGGGTTGTGCAGCATTTGAAATAGAGGCTATTAGATACAAGCCATCTGAAAACGTAATTATTTACAATTTCGATTTCTCGCGAAGCACGGCAAAAGGCGAGACGTCAAAATGTCAGGGGAACCTGTGGGAGGAAGCGTGTACAAAGGAACTCGGGCCGACTTCTTGTAAGGCTTGACTTTGAACAATATTCTGGAAAGCTGGGTCACCGTATAATGATGTTGGACAATATGTGGCAGCACCTGATGTGTCTATGGTGGGCAATTAAACACGTCCATTCCTCATCCCGTTCGTCTGTGCTCGAATAATGCCTGCGTCCACTGGGGAGCAACGCAGTGACGAATCCTAGCCGTTGTCTTGGCTACCAGAAAAAGAAAGAAAATGGAGCCGGGGGGGGCGGGGAAAGGATGGGGGTAAGAGTTCTTCTGCCGCAGGATCTGGACGCGGGCTAATCCGGCAGGCAGCTCTCTGAAGCAAACATCTTCGAGCTGGAGGAACTGGCTCAGGCATTGTCCGCACGCGCGCGGGTGTTGTTCCGTTTGCCCATGCGTGCAGACCTTTGCCGAGCTTTAAGTGGTTGGCGTATGTAGACGGCGAAGATGACTGTGCAGATGAGGGATGTGTTTCGAAAATGATGAATGGAGTGTTGAATGATTGCTTTTTGAACAGAGAGATTTCCTAGTAGAGGGTGATCAAGCGTTACAAGAACACCGGCCATATTTGCCAAGAAAATCGTAGCTCTCCCTCTGCTGTCTCGAGTTTCTGGTCTTTGCGTGCTGGTCATTGGGCTGTCTGCCATCAAAATGGGATGCATAACTTGTTGCATAAAAGCTGTCAGCCATTAAAAATTTGCACGTTTTCTTTTCCAAAAGGTGCGCTAACTGGGTAATAGACTTGAGATTTACTAGAAATGTGGAAGTTCATTCAACATTTCTTTCACCTGCAAACTAGGCATTGGCGCAGAATGTGATACGGTGTTGAAAAAAATATCTCCTCCAAATTTCCTTATCACAGCCAAAACCTAAATGCTTTTTACGTTTATATTGTTTCATGCAGCTGAAATTTCAGTTTAGAAACAATAAAATTGTAAGTAAACACATTTAAGAATTACGTAAAATTATGTTAAATTTAACGTTCGACTTTACGGTTGCATGAGATAAATTGAAGGCTTAGGTTTTGCATAATCAGCAATGGCGCAAATAATGTAGAAGTAGACAAATGCATATCAAAATATTTTTCTTATGAGAAAAAATGCCATACAAATAAACAGGAAAAAATAAAAGTGAACAATAGACTAAATAATTAATTTTCAATGTTGCGAACTTCAATTCACTTCACCGAAATCAGTGGCTGTTACAAAATTACTTTCACCTGATAGTCGTAATGTAATTAATGTTGGGCGGCTGAAGACGTCTGCTGACAACTCGGACTACAGCCCATTAGAATTAAACGTAAATGTTTTTATTTTTGCAGGTATATTTGATACCATCTAAGTTCAGCTTACAAAAATGTTATATAAAATGTTATATAAAAAGGGATACTTTTATGTTCAAAAGGGATGAATTTCTGCTCAAACACGACACAGAAATATTCAGACGGTCATTCCGTGTCACCCCTTCTAATTGTGTCACCTGGTGCTGTCCGCAGCCTCCCCCTCCGCACCTCCCTAGCGACTGGAGAACTGTAAACAGAGTCTGCAAATCGCTTTCTCTTGCAATCGCGTATTCACCAAACCGTGCTCTTGAGAGACATGTTGCCGCGAGCGACAAAGCCATGCAGCAGACGTGCTGTATCTCGCATCCCTCCCGCAGAAACCTTCTGCTGTTTTTATTTCTGCGTCGCATTCGTTCTCGTTGAATAAAGGACTGATGTGGAGCAATCCACGCGCAAACACATACACACACATGCACGCATGCACACGCACACGCACTCACGTACACGCACACACAGATACAATCTAATGCCACGTGACAGGTGTGAAAATGCAATATACTGCCGATTCCTCCGTATCCACTGTTACCACTACTGAAGAAAGAAAAGAAAGAAAGAAAGACCAGACCAACCAAACCAAGCAGCCAAGCAAGCAAACAAACAGCCATCCAGCCAGTCAAGCAGTCAGGCAGTCAGTCAGTCTAGTATTCATCAGGAAAGTGGAGTTAATTCTGTTCTGTAGTCAGAAAATTGTTCGGTGACCGTACAATTTTCATTCTGACATTTTACGACGTGTCTTTCGACAGCAGACTAAGCTGCTCAGTAGGCCAGTCGCTACCTGCAACGGAGCATCCAAGAGCTTTTCTCTTCTGATTGTGACGAAGACAACCAGCAGTAACGTGCAAAGCGCGCATTTTATGGTTGTCTCGTATCTGGTTCAAGTGCAAGTTTTGGCATGAGATGAACTAAGCATATGCGTTGCTGATGGTTTTGTAAAGAAGAGGAGAAAGATGACGGCAATGACGATGTAAATACGCGAAGTAGCGTGAGTGACAAGAGATGTCAAATCGACTAGAACGCGCTGCCAGTGCTGCTGCAAGGTATGGACCCGGTTATCTCCCCCTACCTTTGAACGCCGTGCTTTGCCTGTGTTACTTCTGAACACTCTGAAGGTTCAAGTCCTCTAAGACAAGACATTAAAAGGCTTCAGAGAAAAATTCTCTACAAGTTCTTTCTTACAACGTTATATTAAATATTATTAATTTAAGTCGCAATTAATTTGGGTGATCCCGAATTTTCAAAACTGAATTATATAATAATAATAAAATCGACGTACTTACGTCAACTCACGTGTTCCTACAAATGGTGGCGGCAGTCGAATGCGGTGAAAGATTTATAAAATGTGAGTAGGGAGACTTCGGCTAGCGGGTGAGCAGCTTACAGTCTGCCAGGCCGGAATTCAATCGATGTAAAGCGCTCCATATTTTTAGACGGCGTTTTCAGTAGACGTGGGGGAGAGCAGGTGCAACTAAACAGCATCTATTTGGTTTCGAGTCTCGCGCAGACGTGAACGCGATGCGCGTGTAAAAAGGAAAGTTACAAAAGCAGTCACGTCGAGTAAGGAGGGAAGGAAGAAAGGAGACGGAACTGCACAATCAAAGTGGCGAAGCAAAATTAAAAAAAGTTTCTGAGTCGGCGTCACATCGGAATTATTTACTCCTGTTGGAAAACGTATCGCTACAACATTTGAAAAGAAACCCATATTTGTTTTTTTTTAATTTATCCTTTTTGAAATATAAATAGATTTCAAGATATAAAATTTTGCACAGATTACAAAATAACTCTAAAACAGTAAGTTTACAATTCCTTTCAAGGTGTGTGTGTGTGTGATGCTTGTGGTGCGCGTGGTTAGTTTTGTTACTATCGTTTGTGACTATCGTTGTCATGACACCGTCTTGCTTTTAATCGAGCCATGTTCAATTTTTCTTCTTTATTCTGGCTATCCGTGTTACGTAAAAATATATAATATACACTGCGTCTACTCAAGTGCTAGTTCTTATCATCCTCTAAGCCATAATGTTATCCTTATTTCTTTATGAGCTATAAAGTCAAGTACAGAAAAATGGAGAAACAGGAAGTAAATTTGTTAGCGATCTTACCGCGTGTTGTACGCTATTTGTGTCTATTAAACGTTTTTCTTTGGTTTTCCCCACGAATCTCCACAAGTGTATTTATCAGTCTATGTTTGCACCGTATGGCACTAAACAAAATATGTAGCAGCTGTAATGGGGTGGATGGAAAAACAGGAAACCTGCACAAGCATGTGGGCCTCTAGGTGACGAGGAACATAATTATAAGAAATATAAGCACGCCCCCATGCGTAGCATTTGCCTAGGTCTAGAAGTGTGCCTGCGTGATGATTTTACACTTGCATCCAGGTGTAAATTTTCTGGGCCTTCTTCCAGCCTTTTAAAAGTTCGTCCAGCAGCACGTTGGTTCAAGAAGCCGTCACGATCGGCTGCTTATGAGTTCGCCGAGATGTTGGCGTTGAGTTTACATTCCAGCAGCTTGTAAATTAATCGCGTGTAAGCGTTATCACAAGTGTTATCTAACAGTAGAGCATCACGTGGTCTAATTCCTTAAAATCCAAACAAACATTAATCCCATGCATGGGTATCTTGAGACCGCAACACCTGTTGTGTCTGGTGCAAACTTTAATCAGCATTAGACTGACATTTCTCACAACACTTGAGTCCATAGGGTGATTGAAAACGCGACAGGCCGTTCGCGCTATTCCGTTTGCCTTTTTTTTCCTTTTTAAAGTCCAGCCCCAAATGATCAGGCGTTTTGAAACATTACCCCGCAGATCGCTGACAGGTTAGACAGGGTGCGGAGCGTACGCCGAAGTGACATTGTTCCCTTCTCCAGAAGAAAGTAACGAATTTAATACTGCGTTTCACTTTGTTTTCTGCAACAGTCACTTGAATGCATAGACTAAAACCGTCGTAGTTGTGGAGCATAGCAGTGTGTTTTGCATGCAACATCTTCGTTTTCATTTTTCAATTTCAGGCCTAAGCCTCTCTCTCTCTCCCACCCCACCCACACACACGCACACAAAATGTTCGGGATCAGATTTTGTAATTCTTTAGCGGTGGTCATTTCTTCATCATCCATCGTTTTGTCTTCTCCTGCTCCTCGTCTTCTTGCCATCCATTATTCTTTCTTTCTCTGCATCTCCATCTATTCGCTTCGTCCATCCTTCTCTTTCACACATCCATCCCGTCTTTTTCTTCTGCTCCGGAGAAGGCTAGGCGTTGGTTTGCACCCGATAATGGCGCACGTCAGATCACTGTTTGGTCAGCCCTCAACCCGCGCATCGACTCAGCCATTTCAGGAAAATCTCTTTACTTTCCCCTTTCTTTGCTGGTTATGTTTTATAGATCGTTGAAACTTTGCTTCGCTGATTTAAAGAAGAATTGAACACTACTTTGTCGTAACATGCTCAAGACTTTTAAAATCATTTTAAATATAAAATTTGGGGGGGGGTCAGGGAAATACACGAAGTGGGGTGGTGACGAAGGGAATGGGGAGGTAAGACGTGAAAAATTTACAACTTGCGGCTTTGCGTCCACTGAAATGAAATATGCGTTCGACAGGGCTTCTTTCGAGTCGCAAACGGAGGTCCTGAGAAAAAAAGTAAAGACTGAGAAATAGGAAGGACGGACAGACAGACTGACAGAAGTAAAGGACTAAAGGAACGGAGACCGAGATAGATCGAACTTCTCTGCGTTGCAGTAGCATTGATTTTCTTGAAGGGGCAGGCGTTGATATTTCAGTTCAGAAGCCATGTTTACATTTGTCAAGAACCCATGATCTGCTTACTCACAGGTGGCATCCTCCCCTCTGCCCCCCCCCCCCAATCCCTTACCTTACACTGCCTGGTTCGAGATTTACTGCAGTGTTCTGCTTTTGACTGGCCTCCATTTTCTTAACGACCTTTTCAGTTTCGTAGTCGGTACTTAATAAATCGTAATCAGTAACTAATAATAATCATGTAAATTAAAATAAAACGAGTGACTCCAATTATTTAAATCACAAACAAACCATTGGCTATAATAGCAATATCAAAGCTATCGGTTTTAGCTAAATGTATTCTGGGGATTTCAGTATTATTTACCTTGCAGACAAAACCAAGGTAAATAATATTAAACTGACCAAAGACCAAACACAACAACAAAACTCCAAAACCAAAACAGTTTTATCTGTTTGTGTTGTGCTGATGAAGAAATAATGCTCCTAAATTTTGACTCTCTTTGTACCTTTTAGCTTGCTTTATTTTCTTTGTTGTCACCTTATGTTTTATTGCAAGCAATAGTCATGTGTTTCTTTTCAAAAGGTATCTTATAAGCCCTGTCAAATGCTTTGATAAACATCTAGAAAATGTTTATTTTTAAGCTGTTTTTGGCCCTAATCCAGTGGAATTTGTGTAAGACTAACTCTGGTTTCAGCACCTAGAAGTTTTTAGTTTAAAAAGTGAAAATATGTGAATATAATTGCAATCTTCCCTTTCAGATTGAAAAGTTATTTGATTTAAACTGACTGTCCAAATAAATGTCTGCTCAGAGCTTTACGTTTGCAATATGCCATCGTACTGGCGCATACGTGAGTGTACGGTAGAACAGCCTGTGAGGCGTACAACGAACAAATGTCGCTGACGGTTAATTCTCTCTCTCTCTCTCTCTCTTTGTTGACACCATTGTTTGCTGTTGTCTGATTTGTGGACGAACTGCCCATCACACGTTGCCACAGACAGCCTGTTAGTAACGGACAAGAGCTGTTTCAGAAACCGCTGTTATCGGCCATGCGCAGACCATCTGATCTATGTGACGTGTCTGTTTGGCCAAATAGCTCTGAAGGACGCTTGAGATCAGGGCTTCCGCTGCTTTGTGCGCATGGGTCCCATGGGATCGTGCATGCACGTGAACTAGTTCTGTTTGTAGCCATGCTATTCATGTCATGAAGGCTACTCGACCCTTTCGTTTTGCTGTGGATTTGTTTTTTCGTTGCTTTGGTTTGGGTTGGTTTGTTTTTCTTCGTGTCCATTCGGATCTTTTTCTTTCTTTATGTAGCTGCTTTTGATACTTTACTCACAATAGAATGACATCTTTTATGCAATTGTTACTGTTCTCGCTCACCACTCTTTCCCTCCTACACTATGTCTGTCTGTCTTTCTTTATATGTTTAATGACAATGATGAAATTGTAAGGAAATTAAAAAAGTATCTTTTGTGTACCACGCAGTTAGACTGATGAATGTTCTATTATCAGAAACGTTTATATAGTAGTATAATATTTTAACGCATCTATTTCTTAATGTATCCTTACTTCCCTTCAAAAAGGGAAGTGACCATATTGAACGTTCTTTCTTTCTTTCTTTCTTTCTTTCTTTCTTTCTTTCTTTCTTTCTTTCTTTCTTTCTTTCTTTCTGTACGTGTTTCGTTTCTTCGTATGTCTTCAGAAAATCAAGCGCGACAACACACATTCACATAAACTTTTTCCTGTCCAAACTAATGTTGTTCTCTTTGCACGTTCGCTTCCTCAATCGATTGCTCTTCAACGTATCAGCCGAGGTGGCGTGTATAACGAAACTCGTTTTGTCGTAACAGTTCGATTTACACGATGTAGCATTATATTTAGAGATACCAGTTACAGACCCTCTGCCGATATGACTTCTGCTTATATGTAGCCGCTTCTGTGGCATTTTTGTCTTGTTTGCCCGCTGAAAAAAATAAATGTCATAAAATTATCGAATTAGCTGTAGATAACTTTAAATCACACAACTTCACAGATTTCTTTCTTTTTGTTTGTGCACACGCAAAATGCGTTTTTTTTTCTAAACTTCTCTTGTCAAAACATTATAATGTATTTATAAATAGTCTAACACGTATTTATTACCAAAATCAGTTTTCTGCGTCAGATTGCATGCTTGTGTTTGTAATATGTGGCCAGTGAAACCTAGGGCTTACATAACTCCAGCGAGCGACAGACAAACGTGAATGAGTTAAATATACAAAATCTATCTCTGCGCGAACTTTACGCCATGTTTTCTGAGCAAGTACCTGAACGGATCGACGAAACTGTACACTCCTCCATTGGGGACGTCATTCCTGCTGCTCTTGCTGGTCAGGACCATTACCTCCCCTGTAACACAGAGCCCGGCAGAATGAAACTCTTCAATTTAGAAGATATAAAAACATCTGTGCTTTAAGGACAATGTTTCCTGGAGAGGATGGGGTGGGTGGGGGGTGGGTCAGTTACCCTCAGTAATCATTAGTGTAACCTGTCACAAGACAAGCGACGAGAGGTGTCCATCTTCTCTTAACGTCCAGAAATACTGGGACCTGTGTTTGTTTTTGCTTCCTGCCCAGATATCGATCGTACTTTTGCTCTCAGCAATTATCGTGTGTGTTACGTTCACTCGCCAGTGTGCCTAGTCGAACAGTCGAACCCGGGGGCCTTTTGTAAGGTTCTTCTTGGAGTAAATTAGTTCTCAGATCACGAAGGAGGGGGAGGGGAGCACACAATTTTTAACTCAGTATGATCTTTCAAGTTCTTTGTCGACATTACGGTAGTCTTCACAATGCTTCAGAAACCACATAAAGTATTTATCGACTTTACCATCGGCATCTAAGTCGAAAGACAGGATGTATGGATCGAGATCTGACGACAGCCCACCGGCACTGCACGTGGTGTTCGCACACAGTCTTAAATCCCTGTTCTCCCACATCCCGTCTTTTAGCTCCAGGCTAAACAAACGCCTGCGACGAAAGAGGAAGTCAGAATGGTATCGGAGCGTCATGACGTCAGCTGACATAAGGTCATCAAGAAACACTAGTTATGTGGTTACAGCATTTCAACTTGTAGGACTGGGGTTTTTATAAAATGGGGGATGAAGAAGTTTACCTCATTATTATTCTTTCCTTTTTTCTCTTTCTCTCTCTGTCTCTCCCGTTTGCAGCATACAAAATATGTTCCAGACACAAGTCTTTCAGGCTCAAGCACGCCAAAAATGTCTCCTACTCAGGCCCCATCCAGCTCCATCTCTACTATTTTGTATGCTAACTATATTAGAATATTTTACAGTGCTCGTGCTAATCACTACGTAGACGCTAAATACATCATTAAGATATTATGCAGTGTTCATGCTAATCACTCTGCAGAAATCAAGTGTATCAAGAAAACGAGTAACAATTAAAATACTTAAAGAAATAGGTTGTTACCAACTTTTCCGGACAAGGTACTCTGTCTTCAGACAACCGTGATGAAAACAGCAATCCATCAACTTCCGTAAATCACAATGTTAGAAAGCCGTTAATGTTTCCAAGCGAAGCGCACGGTTGAGGCATTGTTTATTTGGACTTAACTATTCCTCATGCGATTTCATGGCGGGATTGCATGACGCTCCTATCTTTCCTTCAGGTCATTACAAAGTTCGTAAAATTGGTTTGCCCGGGGCATTTGAACTGCATCTTTAGTGTCCTGGAAGCGAAAATGAAGGCCCGGCCAAACTAACCTTGGTGCCAGATTTGTCCGCTACATTGGTCATGTTGAACTTATCAGCACTGACAAGTTTTGTTGCAGTCTTTTAAATCTCTTTTCACTTTAATCAATCATTGGTCTGTGGTGGCCGACTCTTCTGTCCTTACCTGGACAAGTAGTCGCCATACAGATATTTGCCGTTGAGCGCTGGATTGCGACATCCTCTGTAGAACTGCCCCCCGGTTACAGACCGGCCGACTGTGTGGTTATATTCATGGACAGGCAGTTCTTCTGGACCTGTAGAGCCGCAGATAGAAAACACATATCGTGATACGACCAGCACACATACAGATTCTGGCGAAAGCACCATCTGAAAGGTTTGTCAGTGAGACTCACCGATGAGGTCGCACATGTCTGGGTCGTAGCAGCTAAACCCTTCCCTGGCGCGCCAGCCATAGTTCCCTCCCTTTTTCAGGAGATCGATTTCCTCAAACCTGGATTGCCCTACGTCTCCACAGAGTACTCTCCCCCTGTCAGCTCCTTGAGGCAAAAACACACACACACACACAAACATGTGCTAAGGCATAGCGACGTCTGACATTTTTCTAACACAGCTTTCGTTGAGTGCTAAACGTTAAATATTTCAACGACAACTGGAATAATGTGTGTATAACGATTGTAATAATGTGGATGATAACTACAACAACGACTGAGACGATGATGCTGACAAAGCAGATGAAAACGACGACCACCATGATGATCATGATGATGATGATGTCTCAAGATTTACCGTGTACATTTTTTTAAAACAAAGTTCACCTGTCAACGGATCACCTGAGTCCACCCCACATCGCCACATGTTTCTGACGCCGTAGACAAATATCTCAGGTCGTGCTCCCGGTTCGTCAACGAACGGATTGTCGGGTGGAATACCGTAGGCACCCAGGGTGTGGGAGTCCACGTCTAGTCTCAGGACTTTGCCCAGTAACCAGGACCTGCGTGTTTAGCAGAGTTCCGACTGTACATGTATGGGGCGATGAATGTACTCTAGTTTCCTCAAACTTTTTGTTTGTTTTTTTTAATTTCGTGGTCTGCATTTCTGGGCATCGCACTTAATTGACACGAGCCACTCGAAATGTGGCATTACTTTGTTCTAGGCTGGGTTAAAACTGTCTCTGCTTAACTGGGTCAGATTGTGATGTGACTATATTGCCAATGTTCACATCATAATCATGATGTTTTCGAGGGTTAGTACTGCACACTTGATGTTATTTGTGTCTCGGCTTAAACAGAGCGAGTTGAAGTGTACAACGTCCTGTAATGCGGTCTAACGTGTTGTACGTGCGACATGATGTGATGTAGCCTTACGTGGTGTACGGCAGCTTGTTATATATTCTTACACGGTGTGCGTGGGACAGGTTTTAAAGTATTCTCATAAGAGGTTATATCAGACAGGTGTTAATTAAATGTATTCCTACACGATGTGGGCGAGACAGGTTGTAATGTATTCTTATATAAGGTTACTTCAGCTAGTGTGCGCTAAAGAGGTTTTAATGTATTTTTATATGAGGCTTCATGAAGCATGTTTTATTGTATTCCTACACAATGTGGGAGAGACAGGTTAATGTGGTCATTCTTGCATGTGGCATCGGAGAAGTTGCAAAGTAGTATTGCATGTTGTACGTGGAACAAGAGCACATGACAACCTGCCTCACGGAATGTATGTAGCCTTACATGTCGAAGTGGGATAGACTATCACGTGATCTTACTTGTTTTGAGAAAGGTTGTAGACGTCACCTGCCCCACCCCCGTCTCCAACGGTGATGTACAGGTAGCCATCGTCCAGGAAGAACATCTGCTCACAGTTTGATTTTCTTCAGGACCTGTCCCAGTCAACACAGCGTCCCTGTCCCAAACTGGGACGGCGACCCTGTGTCTCTCGGATTAGCTTTCAGATTCAATCCTAATTAATCGTCCTCCTTTTGTAATACCGCTATTCGTCGATGTTTTTGTCACAGTCGTCTGTCGTAATTCCAAGCTGCATACCTTGGATGAAAACTGTCCTGCTTACCTCCCCTCCGTTGTGGTTCGGAAACGGCTTAAAGATCTCCAGCAGGATTCTCTCGGAATTAGGGTCCGCCTTGTAAGGGTCACGTGACGACAAGCCCATCTCGCTCACGCGCACCTTGTGCACGAACTGTACGTGCAGCTCCTCCTGCTCCTCATGCAAAGAGGGTTCCGTGCCTTGGATGGCTGTGTTGTAGTAGAGGAAGAACCGTCCGTTGCGTTCAAAGTGCGGGTGTAGCGCCATCCCCAGCAAGCCCCTTTCGTCTCCCCTCGACGTCGAGAGGATAACCTTGTCCTTGATATCCAGGAAGGGGATATCAGGCCTCTCCCCACTTCTAGAGTTCACCACATGTATTACCCCCCTTTGTTCGCCTACGAACAGACGGTGGGAGTTGTCGCGCATGGCTTTTGCAAACAGGGGGTTGGCGAGACCTTCCGCTATCTTCTCCAGACACAGGCAGCCTGCATCGGCCTCCAGCTCCCCAGGGTTTTTGCTGGAAGAGTCGTGTTCATTCGGGTCGGATGTCGAGATGTTTTCCGTCTCCGAAGCGCAGTACCCGGGATCCAAAACTCTGCTGTAGTAGCAGAAAGCAGTCGCATTCATGGACACGGTGAAAGCCGCGTCATCGGGGTACAGAACCCAAAGCGCGTCACGACAGGACTCGAAGAACCTTCGGCACAACTGGGGACACATCCCCGGGATCTTCCGAGGTGGCGTCTTGCCCCCGGATCCTACCATGGCGACGTCGAACAGATGCGCGCTGATGGGCGAACAGGGTGCGCACAGCAGGTCTCTGATGTCGTTGCGGCATCGGTGCCAATCGTGCGGACGCAGTCGATGACGAGCTTGTTGGTACACGGTTCTGAGTTTCGCGTCTTCCCTGCTTGAACAGCAGCATGCCTCCCTGTGGATAGCGCACAGCTGCAGGTCTGGGTCGGCAGACGGCGGGCTTCCGTCTCGACATTGTGGGTGGCAGCCCCCCAAGCTCCACATCATCCACAGACCCCACAACCACCACAGTCTCGACGAACGTGGGGTCGGACGCATTCCGAAACTCTGCCAGATGCTGGAGAAAGAATTAACTGGAATTAACACTAGAAATGGTTTGTCTTAAATATTTCAGGTCGAGTTCGTGGAGTGGAGCATGAAATTGAAACTGCTGAAAGATTCTGAGTAAAATCTAACCATGTACCTACGCGCAACAGAAATGCGTCACTATATGCTCCTAACAGGCCCTGAGTTCTTATTCTGCTCCTCGCTTAACAGTGACCTGGACTTGTTTCTGTGAAAAGAGCAGTGGTGGCTGAGCAAAATCGAAAGTCTTGCACTCTGTATATTACATCTATGTCTGTATTAATCTTTTTTCTAGGTAACAGGTGGCAGATGATGAGTGTACCTTCATTATACTGGATTTTGTAGAGATGCGAGAAAGCCCCCTGTTGTGTGCGGCTACCGTTTATTTACATATACAACAAAGCAAGCAAAGCATGTTCAGATAAACGGTATTCCCTCCCCTGCCTCACCCCCCACCCCACTACTCATAAGAGATAGACTGTAATCTTAGCTATTGTTTTATAATATTGTAGATGTTATTTCGAAATTTTTGTATTTTTTCCGTAATGAAGGTGACCTGTAATGGAAAGGTTTGTATGCAATATATCTGTAATACAATGATTGACAAAGCACTTGAAATTAAAACCCTTTAACCCGCGATTACCTACTGTAATTTTTTTTAAAGGGGTTTGTTTGGGAGCCCCGTAGAATAGATGTAAAGCGTGCTTTTCTTCAGGGTCGAATAGTCCGGATCCTGTCTCTGACAGAGAATTTCTCTGCATTTGGCATCCTTTTACTAGCCTGGGTGTCTGGGGCTATTTTTTGGAGGGAGGGGGGAGGAGACTTCTGTTTCCTCCCCTATTCTCTTTCTCTAGTATTTTTCTCCACTCTCTCTCCTCCTTACCCAGTCATGGGAGAATCCACGTTTTTCTGTTTGATGTTTGCGGCATGTCAGGTATTCACACAGCCTACGTTGTTGTGTATGTGCAGCGCGCGTTTGTTCGATGCAGAACGAACGCGCGTGCCGCAACGTAATTTTATGTTCAAGATTTTTACGTAGACTTTCTCTTTTAAGTTGTAACGGCTGTTGAGCCATTGCTGTGCTTTCATTCTACTGTGGAGCAGTTGTGTAGCTTCTACTGGAGAGTAGATTTTCCTACATTTATTTTGTCGGAGGACAGAGAATTGCTCTTCCCTCTTGATTCTGACAGCAGATATCAACCGTCATCTACGGATTGCCTCGCTGGTGAGAGAAAAGCTGCTTGGGCGATCGCAGGTACAGCGAGAAACGCCAAACCGTTATTTTTCGTTAGTGCAGAGAGTGTAGTCATGTGGGCGGAAGCTTGTTGATTGATGTCATTGCTGTATATATTGTCGGGCGTAAACAATGTCAGTTGTCGCATTTAATGTTGTGGAAACCCCCTCTGACAAGCTTAATGGTCAGTTGCGGTTGGCGTTGTGCACAATCCGACTTCTTAATATGTGATGATGAATTCTGTCACACAATGCTGCACCCACACTGTACATGTAGATCTCACATTCTCCGATGAGCTGTTTGTTTCCCTTGCAACAACAGAATGTTTACACAGATAAAGCATTAGACTTGCTAATCCTACTAGCCAAACGTTGCATAAACACATGTGGAAAATGTCGAGTTAACAATAGAGATATATCTAAAAGCTGAAAAATATAGATATAACGTAGAAAGATGTCAGCGCACAACAGATCTAGTTTTGATCTCTTGTAGAGACCGTATGCACACCTGTTTTGGAATCTCAGTCTATCTCAGTCATCTGTCTCTTGACCTTCATCTGTAGCAACAGATTCCATTGCGTTCCCTATGTCGAAGGGACAGCCATGAGCAATCCGGCATCCGGGGTTTCAACCAATATATAGTCAATGCAACTGTCATTGGAATTAATATTGATTGGGTATCTGGTTGTTGACCCTGATCATTTAACCTTCCTACTACCATGCCATTATCATAGTTTTTTTAATTAAAAAAATAGTGCGTTTATATTCTTTTCTAGCTAGGCTAGTCTGTCACCTACATGAAATATGCCCCAAACGTTTTAAAAATAGTTTTTGCATTTTCCTTTTATAGCTACTATATTTTTCATCAAACCAATCCTAATTCCTTTTCCAATGCACAAAAGCCCGTTCGTAACAATACGCGTGCTAGGGAGTAGGTAGCAGGTAGGTTACTTAGGGGCATACAGTACAGTCTAGAAGAGAACATTCCATCCAAGACAGATCTGAGCCTGAACTTAACACTTAGCAGGCCAGACGTAACTGAGAGGCCAGACCCACCATTTTCAGCCACGCAGCACTCAATAACTACAGTCGAATCCGGTAACTTGGACCACCGGATAATGGGACCAGCCGCTTATTCGGACCGAATCTTAAAGAACCGAAACAAATCCTGTGTACATAAACCTAATATTATTCGCTAATTTGGACCAAAATTCCGCTTAAACGGACCAAAGAACGTGACAGCGGATAAGAAAATTACGAAGAATTTTTATCCATCGACAACGAGCTTCAATGCTACCATGACAATGAAGATTACGACGCTGCAATTGTTGCTCGAATGGCAGCGAAACAAACGACACATCGGAAGACGAGGAAAGTGACGACGATGCCCTAATGAGTTGGTGCACGTGACGACACAGGATACCGGGAAATGCACTGGAACTTTGCGCCGCTATTTCATGCAGGAGGGACGTGAAGGCAGTTCCATTGCTGCGCTAGATGTTTGTGGTGATTTTGTTCAAATGCAGTCCGACAAGAGAACGCGTCAGGTCACACTGGATAAGTTCTTCAAACGTTGACTGGAATTTGGTAAGAACTTTTTTTTTAAATTGCGATTCGCATGTTGAGTACTGTACATGTATCGTGTAGATCGTTTCGAAGAATTTGTTTGTAAATTTATTTTTCAATAAACAAAATTCGACTGTAGTTCTTGTTTGTATGTTCGCCATACGTGTGTGCCGCACAATAAAGGTCATAATGACATTTTAATACACTGTATTTTACGTATAGCACGTCCTGTCTTAATTGTAACATAGGGCATGTTCGTGTAATCGGACCAGCCGGTTATTAGGACCAAAATCATCGATCCAGATATTTTAAACAATCATTCATTTTACATAATATCAGGTTAATATCACAGTCATTCATGTTAATTTGCATTACCCAGCATTCAGCACTATTGGTGCTCAAAGCATTTTTGAAATGTTGAGTCTTTGCTCTGTCCCAAACTAACTTTTCACCACAAGAATTAGCATCAGAGACCAACGGATCAAATATATCCACAATTCTTTCTGCAGGGAACATGACTCGAACCGTCACAGGCATTATAGGCAGTTGACTCAGTTCCAGTTTATCTGTTTCTAGGTATGTGTGAATGTAAGGATGTGGGCGGGACGGCCCACATTTTTTATAGCATTCTGATAGGGTTGGTTTGCATCAGCGTTTTTATCTCCTGTTCATACGTAAAAGTGTAATTAATAAAGAAGAAATGAGGACCAGCGCTTAAATTAATTATCGTAAGATAACTCCAACAAAGGTACTAGCAGCGCTATACATAGCCGTATGCAGACGCATGTGCCCAAGGGAGCTTATCGTACCCAAACACGTAGCAAAGAGAGGGCCGAAATAAAGGAACTTGGCAGATCCTCAAAAAAGATCTGCCGCCCCTTTCTTTATAACGGCACTAGTCTTCACACAGCTAGCCCTCGGTGCACAACGTGTGCATAAAGAGAATCCCTATTAAATGTAGTCAGCCCGCTCACTAAGCGAGTGTTGACAACTAGGATTCAAAGACGAACACAACATAGGACAAATACATGAAATCCTCAAGGTGCAAATTTTAATTAATAAAGAACAAATGAGGACCAGCGCTTAAATTATCGTAAGATAACTCCAACAGAGGTACTGGCAGCGCTATACATAGCCGTATGCAGACGCATGTGCCCAAGGGAGCTTATCGTAGCTAAACACGTAGCAAAGAGAGGGCCGAAAGAAAGGAACTTGGCAGATCTCTTTGCAGTTGGGGTTTCGTGCATCGGAAATTCAAGGAACCTGTTTCTGTTATGGCGGATATTCTGGAATAAGTAAGCTATTCGGGTTTCATGAATACAGGGCTTGTTCAGAGGTCTACAGATATCGGCTGGAAATGACATCACCTAGACAGAGGTTTTAAATTTAAGTGGACTTCTCTGATTTTGTGGAATATACGTATACCCGAATGAAAGACTGGAAATAATTCGTAACCACATACCAGTGTTCTGACAACAATGACAATTATTTCTGCAGCGAAGACACTAACCTTTCTATCTTTTACAAGGAAAATTGGTAAAGTATATAAAGCACAGTGGTGTGAAAGGATACAATCATCTTTCCAAAGACATCCATTTAAAGCTGTTGCAGCTTGCAATGGCTGCCTTTGAATATCGCTTTGGTCGACACGCCTAATTTATTAATTATGATGTTTTCTATTCAGATTCGAGCTCGTCATAACGCAATTGTGACCACGGCAGGAAGATGTTATGACCAGGCGCTACAAAAACTGAAGTGCAGACATGCAGCTGCAGACACACGGCGACTACAAGACGAGCTGAACTATCTGTTCCAGTTGCAGGAGCATGTTCAAATGGCCGCTTGTGACACAAAGATCTGGTAGGTGTAAAAGAGATGACACATGGACGAGGAAGCGATAAGCGCCTGAAAGCACTTGAAGCTCGACTGCCTGACATTACTTACCGCCCTGGTCTCCATGGTGACTTCTCAAATGAAGTAATTTATGAACTAAACTTTATCATAGTTATATGTATGCACACGAAAACAGCATGACCTATTAGTACTGTTAGCATCAAACTCTTTCCAAGCTTGCAAGGCTGTCATCCTACATCGAACGATAGCGGGCGGACAGTTTTAGGCAAT
Organism: Lanistes nyassanus; assembly: GCA_004794575.1. Classification (NCBI taxonomy): domain Eukaryota; kingdom Metazoa; phylum Mollusca; class Gastropoda; order Architaenioglossa; family Ampullariidae; genus Lanistes; species Lanistes nyassanus. Next base: position 1,505,139 of record SMGT01006903.1, on the reverse strand, counting down.
CAGCCGCTTCTAGCTTCCGTACTGAAATGAGGATCTGCCAAGTTCCTTTCTTTCGGCCCTCTCTTTGCTACGTGTTTGGGTACGGTAAGCTCCCTTGGTCACATGCGTCTGCATACGGCTATGTATAGCGCTGCCAGTACCTCTGTTGGAGTTATTTCCGTACTGAAGTTAAGCGAGAAAGGGGAGTAATCAAAAAAGAGACATGATTTCACCAAGAGTGCTGATGTCCCTTAATTTCATATTCGATATTAGGCGTGCACAAATTTACTCTCTGGTATAGACAATATTACAAGATGCTTATTTTTGCCCCTTTCTCATACACATACACACACGCACGCACATATACGGAGAGAGAGAGAGAGAGAGAGAAGTAGGGTACATAAAAATTCGATTGTATTCCAATGTCAAATCCAGAATGCATACAGAATCCTCATTACCTTCTTAGCGGTTGTCACTGTCACGAACACTGTAACCACGCATATGTCGTTATTGCCCTGGGATTTGTTTTCACACTTGTAAATACTCGTGGCTTTTTCAACTCATCTTTTTTGCTTGTTAAGTGCTGGCAGGCAGTCGGAAGACGGGGAGAGACACCAGGTAGAACATAAACTAACCAGGTAGTTCAGGTTGTTGAAGCTCACAAGTTGCTGTATGACTTCGGGGAGGGGGTGGTTAATATTCAAAATGATCTTTCTTCAGTCACCTATCTGGACAAGAAAAGACTACGATAAAAGGCGGACAGAGACTTGAGGTGACCTATATCACATTAATGTCTACATTAATATGCACCCCGGCTCTTCATTTTCGCTGACGTCATCTTCTTCCTCATTTTCTTCCTCTTCCTCAAACATGTAATTCAGCCACTTGTCTTCAAGGTCAGTTTCTTGTGAGCTGGAAAGCGAACGGGCCGCGCTCCAGGAGGTCATAGGTATTTCCGGGCACTCAAGTTCGTATAGCGAGGGACCCCAGGTGGGGCTTTCCCTTAGCTCCATAACAGTCTCCGGGCGTTTCGTGCAAGCCTTCGGGACGAAGGCTTTCGAAGGGAGGCTCCCTTCCGACGAACTCCTGGTCGACCGGGTCTTCGTAATGACCGACAAGGCGCCAGGCTCGTCTTCTTCCATCTTGCATTCCTCAGTCTGCCCTGTCACGCAGTCGTTTCCAAAGGCCATGTTGCGGCTGTTGTCCAAGACGCTGTGGAAGCTGGAACTTGGTGAAGACAATCTCCTGAGCTTGGCCTTCCCCCGAGGACTGGACGAGCAGGATTTGTAGGCCTGCCTGACTTCGATCTTACCGCGAGGACTTTGTGAGACCGATCTGCTGGCTTCCTTCCGAGGACTTGGCGAGGAGGTTCTGCTGGCCTGGCTAACGCTTGCCTTCCCGCGAGGACTGGAATACGATCTTCCGGCATTCTCATTGGGACTTGGGGAAGAAAATCTGCGGGACTTCCTGATCGGACTGGACGAAGGACTGGACGAGGAGGATCTGTAGGCCTGTGCCTTGGAAGAACCTGGGGAGGAGTAGCTGGTGCCCCCACTAACCTCCTTGGACGGACTCACTGTGGAGCCTCTGAACCAAGTTGTCTGCGGCGAAGGTGAACCAGAGGCAGAGGTGGTTGCACTAACTTGCCGTGGAGACACCTCTTGCTGTTCTGCTGGTCTGGCCAGCACTGCCGTCGTGGTTTTCTTCGCTGTTGTTCTCTTCCCTTTCGCGCCCGTGACTTCCCTCGTCCTCGCATTGTTGTTGGTATTACAGAACTCTTCAAAAACACCGTCTCTGGTGTCAGCACCCTTGACGTCTGGACCCATGTTTTTCGAATAGATTGTGGCGTTGTCGTCAGTCAGTCCGACTTGCTCGCCAATCAGCCCAGAAATGCGCTCGTCGCACTCCTTGCAACTGCTGCTGCTGGTATCGATGACAATGACGTCAGAATCGTCGAGGAACAACTCTTGGAACTGAGAGTCCAGCAGCGCTGGAGGGCTAGAACCTCTGTGGACATCTTCGACGACATTCTTACCCGGGATAGATTGGCACAAGGAACGAGGATGTCTTGGCTGAACTGTTCCTGAGGGGGTCATGGGGTCGAGGGGGACTGGTGACGCTGGGTCTTGTTTTGTCAGAACATCACTGGTCTGGGCAGGGTCCTTCTCTCGTGGGACTTTTCCAGGAAGTGCTGCCATCTACACTGTCTCTACTTTCTGTGAAACCTGAATTTGGTAGAGCAAATGAGCAACATTATTGTTATGTCAATCTTTGCGGAAGCGAGCCATGCTGATGCTATTTGTGTATATTATAAGGTATGCGCCTGCGCGCGAGTTTTAAAGAGAGAAAAAGTGCGCGTGTCTGTATATGTGTTTGTTTGTCTGCCGGCCTGCCTGTTTGTGCGTGAGAGAGAGAGAGAGAGAGGGGGGGGTGAGCGGAAAGTGTGTACGTTGAGCAGGGAAGAAAATGTTAAGCAATGCCAGTTAAAAAACCTATAGCCAACTGAAATTATTCGCATGGCTGATTTGATCTGTCCCATGGTTATTGTGCAGAGAAATCTAATCTCCAAGTCCTTACGTATGAAGTGGGTTGCGCGTTTGGCATTACCCGCCCTCGGTCTTGGAACCTGATATTCACGACCTCGCGGGCGCTCCACAAATATCGCATAAGAATGTGGAAGGCGAGCGCCCCGCACACAGTCGCGTACATACACAGACGCACAGACTATCCACACAGTCTCGGCGTGCTATACCCTGGTCATTCCTGTTTACGTATTCTTTTGCATGAGCAAAAAATGACAAGTCCTTATTTCCCCGCCCCTTCCTTCCTTGTCCTTTCCTCGATTCATTTTCATTCTCTATTCTGCGTCTGTCTTTCCTACTCTGCTTGGCAGAAGTGTCTTAGATATCACTTCGAGTACATCACTGACTACTCCCCCAAACACATTGCAAGCCAGGCCAAACCTTTCATCTCTTGGTATCTTATTTGCAATTCTATATGCGATCTTTTTCCGCCAGACAAAGTGCATTGGGTTGAAATATTACTTTTACTCCTGTCGTTAGCATTTAGCGCCTGTGAAATCCTCATATAGTTAGACGACCACTGTTTCTTTTGTTTGTTTTTTCGTTTGTTTGTTTGTTGGCTGGTTGGTTTGTTCGTTCGTTTGTTTGTTCGTTTGCTTGCTTGGTTGCTTGCTTACTTGGCTGCTTGCTTACTTGGTTGCTTGCTTGTCCGTACTTACTGGCAATTTGGAGAATTTCTGTGGAGTTTAGGTCGTCTTTCCTCTACGTCAATGATCCTAACTCCTTGCACGTTGTGTGACGTCTGTTCGAACTACGTCAAACGCGTGACTCAAAATGACGCAGTGTTGTGGGTTCCCTCCCTTTGTCTTTTTTATTTCTGTCTTGCACACACATACACATACGGGTCATTTCCGCATATTGTTTTTCTTAACTGTGATCAATTTTCCATTTTTCCCCAAATACAAAGACACAAACTCCAAAAGCGCTTTTTTCAGAGTTTACGTCTTTATTTCTGAACAGGACACACAAAAAGGCTATGAGTTTCGTGTTCCCATACACCTTTACAACATTTAAATTGATGAGTTACATTAAACTGCGAGAATCTTTAACCCTGTGTCTTTGCCAGTTGTGAACTCTTTCTTCTGTCTATTTTATTGTTTTTTCCCGTTTTTTCCATTTTTCATTTAATTATTAATCCCAACACATTCAGAATTCATAAAGCACTGCATTTTACATGTGTGGTTAATAAGCGCAATATTTCACACACTCCCAAGACCCTATGGCTGGACGTGATGTCAAACGCAGCCAGAATCGGATGCATGCTTATGTCGTATACGCCCAAGGTACATCCATAGCTGACCATACACCAAGAAATCTTAACATGTAAAATGGTGGACATTTCTCTATTACAAAAGTATGGCGCAACCAAAAGCCTTTCAGAAATAATTCAACGTGATCTGTCAAATAGTATGCTTAATGAACAACAGATTGGGGCAGGTGTTAAGCTACATGTTTGACTGGATTCCATTGGTGTCCGGCTGTCGCTATGCGCGTACCTGTCATAGAAGCACCTTTTGTATTTCCCTATAGTTTTATCGTCATCACCGAAAGTTTTGTACAGTCATAATGGGAAACAGGAGCACTGTGAGCAATTTTGATGCTTCTACAGTAACTGAGTGCCTGTAGCAGTACATAATAGTCTCTCCTGTCCGCGCCCCACCCCTCCGGTTGTTCTATCATGTACACCTCACCGCTAACACTTTCGGATAGGGCAACCTTGAAGCTTATCGATGATAAATGTACAACTACTGGTTGCGGACAGCAACTGAATCTATTTTCAGAGAGGACAGAGGGAAGAAAGAGCTACCTTTAAGTGTTTAGATTCACAGGTAACCTGTTTGTTTTTCAAACAAAGGGGTTTTTCTTTAGACCGGGGGAGGGGAAGATTTCTTCGGTATCCATACGTGGTATTCGAGATCCCACCCCAAACATTTGACAAGACAAATCAGCGAAAGGCAGTCTTCAAGTCGGGTGCGGGGGTGAGGGGAGTGGGTGGGTGGTGTCTGTTGAGCTCTGGCAGTAGAACTGCGCACTAGCGTGTGGAAGGGTGAAGGTTTGGCTCCAGGTGTGGATTAGTTGCTGGAATTAAAACCTCTGCAGGCTCCATTCGACCATCTCTCGGCCTGTCCACACTGGCCATGCTATTATCAGTCTGGTGGTTGTTCAGTGCATAGTGTAGTAATAGGACCCCATCCCCCCGCCTCTTTTCCTCATAGCGGAAATCACCCCGAGGTGGAAACACTGTCCCTAAAAAAATTACCTACCTACCTTCCTTCCTTTCATTGAAATCGCAATAAATTTATTCGCAGACATTATTTTTGGGGGCAGTGTCCTTCAGAAAAACTTGTAAGCGGAACCCCCATAAAAAGACAGCTAGATGTGTGTTGCAGTTTTTAACTATTATTTCGCTTTTTGATAAATTCGATTTTTTTACTTCATTCTGCAAACAATTTTTGATCTTGATATAAAATGTCAGCACTTTACCGTCTTTTTATTCTTTCTTTTTTTCTTTCTGTATTCCTTCTAAAATATTTTGAAGGGGCTGCCTTTGGACTTAGCAAGCGCCTGCCGTTCGAGATTCTTAGATGCTCAAGCAACTTGTTCACGGCGTTACAATATAGAATCTGTTAGCGCAGGGTTGCCATGCCGCGGAAAATCGATCGAGCCATCTTGGCAGAACTGTCCTGTGCCTGCGCGCATGCGCCCAAATCGATCGCTGGCCGCCTCTTTCGACTGAGCGCCGCTGCCAGCGCCTGGGTCGAACGAGGCGAGGGACTGGTAAACACGGCAGTCGAGCCAAAAAAGAACCCGTGAAGACGAATCGCCTCCTTTTCCCCACTTCTTCCCAACGTGCACCTCACTGATGTGACAGATTTGCCTCCCAGAAGCCTGTCAGCGCCTGGTGGGGGACTTGCCAGGCCTCGGGAAGCTCGACTACAACAGCCCCGTCCCGCCGATCGCAGCAAGTCGAGAAATCAGCGCGAGCAGAGAAGGGGGTTTTAGGAAAGATTGCCTGCTCATTTGCCCACCACGTTTGTCTGGCTTCGAATAGCTGCGAAGTATCACCAGAACAGAATCTCCCTCTCGTTCGCCCAAGAAAACTCGATCACTCAGTGGCAGTCGGGAGCTGCTGAAATGGGTACAGAACAGCTGTACCTTAACGACGTGGTGTTTTAGCAAGCAGACGCAGAAACAGGACTGGCTGGAGCTGAGGTAAGTTTGGATGATTACAACGCGTTCGCGAGCAGTTTTGTGTGTTTCTTGACGCTTTCTGTTAGTCGCGAAAGATAGTCATGCGACAAAAGGTTCAACACTCAGCAGCTTACGGCTGGCGCCAGGAAGATTCTTTGACAACCTGTCCCGCAGCAAGCATCGATTTGAAAATTAACCACGCTCTTTAGTGCCGGGATTTTCGTGGAGAATTTCATATAAAATCCTCTCGTCACCGAGTGCTGGCCTGGTATTCCGTCCTCTAGATCTGCCTGTGCGTGGGTTGGTTTGTATGCGAACACGTGTGTGCGGGTGTGAGCCTGTAAGAGCGCATCAATAATTTCATTAGTCAGTGTTGTGCTTCATCCCTGATATCAATGTTAACATGCGGGTTTTTTCAGTGACAAAAGACCTCACTGAACTGCTGAAAACTCAACACTTAGAAGCGAGATCTGAAAAATCATAGAAAACAAAATTATTTGTCGCAAGTTTTTAGTTCGCCCCTATCTACTAATGTCGCCTTAATTCGTTAAAAAGGTTAACATGTCAGTTATTCATAACGCGGATTTTAAATTGACGGTCAGGGTGGTCAGGATGTTGAAAATTAACCAAGGACTTAGCATATATGTAGGTACCAGCAACCAAAACTTTAGGCAAATTTAGAGCATTTTTTCTATGTCTCTATGCCTGAAATTTCAGAAATTATTTTTTTAAAACCGTCTCGACATGAACAAGAAATAACAATGTGAATAGAGATATAACTGCCACTTTTTAAAAAAAATTGAGGGGGAAGATATTTACTGGAAGGTTTGGTGGTCAAAGAATAGGACTTACGAATCGAGCGATGGTCAAAGATTTGTACATTGTAAAAACTCCACCCTCTCCGCGCTGGGTATCTTATTGCAGCAGTCTGGTGATTCTGTCAGTATGTACCTTAGTAATATGACACCATCCCCCCCATAGTGCAAAATCACGGGCAGGTTAAAGCACAGTCCCTCTAAAATAATCGACTTTTGTTAACTGAACCAGTCTGATGTGACGGACTACTGTTCTATGTTCTGACCGTTTTGATCTGTATACAGATTTGACAATTTTGGTCTGTCTGTCTGTCTGTCTGTCTGTCTGTCTGTCTGTCTGTCTGTCTGTCTGTCTGTCTGTCTGTCTGTCTGTCTGTCCCACCCACCACCCACCCCAGTACCCCGTGGAATCCCCACCCCCGCTGGCCCTGGGTGCCGGGCCACGTAAGACTAGAAGTACTTAAATAACATTACAGGGAAACTCACCTTTGGGTATGTATCAGTATCTGTTTAGAATTTCTCCGTTCTTAGGAAGAAGCCCTGTTATTCAATACTTGGTACTGTTGTCTATACACTTTTTAAAGTGACAGACAAAATTTAAAGAACTTTAACACCTACATCAAAGCGTGCAAAAATTTGCAAACACAGTCGACTAGGTGCATGATATTGTGTACTGAGTTGTGTTCACCGTTGGACTTTTGGTTTTCACCTGCTTCTCTGACAAGCCTTCGCCTGGGAAACAAGCGTTATAACTACTCTTCACAAATAGAAGAGCTCTTTTTTGCCAACGTAGCGCGTCACCTGTTTATCCCTCTTGTCTTCCTTTCGTAAAGGTTTCGCACTTTGGTCCTCAGCTTCACGATTCAAAACACAAATTTAAAAAATTGTGTGCTTTGGCCATCGCCTGTGCCGATTCCACTTGATGCTGGCGTTGCAACCGCACGCGCTGCCTGCTTAATCACAGTAATCTGGCGTCTTCATAAAAACAGCACGTCTTCCAAACGTCGCTCATTTGGCGAGGGGTGCATGCGCAGCGAACGATCCACGGGCTGAAGCATAAGCAGTAAAACGTCGCGAAAGAGGATGGAGGGGAGGGGGATGCTTAGACTTGCAGCTTCTCCTCAAAGAACTAGCCCGAGGCCAGCCTATAGGCATTAAAAAAAGACTGCATTTGCCCTTTTGCGTGCGGGGAGAGAACGTGGCTTTGCGGCGCGCGTGACACGAATGCGATGACGATAAACGAAGCTGAAAGTTTGCGTTTAGCGGATTAGCGCGCACGCATCGACGCGATCCTCCTGCTGGTAAACATCGCCGTCTGCGATCTAATGAGCGTTCCTCAACGTCCGGCGCAATCGACAGATGACCAGTAAGATCTCAACTTTCCTTACGTTGACCCTTCCCTTCCTACGTGGCCCCGTCGCACGTTGCTGCTAAGTTTTCTTTAGCCCGGGGTTCCCTCCCTATGCCGACTCCCTTCCTCTGCCAGTAATTCCATTTCTGTACATCCTTCGCTCTTGCATCTGTCCCAGTCGTCCCCTGCTCATCCCCACCCTTCTGGCATCCATTTTGTCAAACACAATTCCCAGTCTTTTTATCAGTCCTTTCTTCCTTAATCCCGTATTTCAATACAAGACAGTTGTGCATCGTCTGCACGCTGGCCGACAAAGAGATCGGCAGTGACAGCTCCCGTGCCGAGGCCTTCTATACTTGGCTCATTCGATTGCCACCCTCGCGCCTCTTGTCTCTTCAAGGGATCTGTACACCTATAGAGGCTGGAGCGGTGCCCCAGGCCCACAGAGTTTTGCCTTCTGCCATTTCAGCTAATGTCTGGGTGCATTAGCGGCCGATGATCACTCTGTGGGCCCCGTAATGGCTTTTACTGAGGTCAGACTCTGTTGTTGTTGTTGTTGTTGTTGTTGTTGTTGTGGTGGTGGTGGTGGTGGTGGTGGTGGTGGTGGTGGTGGTGGTGGTGTGTTGTTTTTGCGGTGTTGTTGTGGTGTTGGTGTGGTGTTGGTTTGGTCACTTTGGTGCTGGTGTGGTGATGGTGGTGTGGTGTTGTTGTTGTGTTGTTGTTGTTGTTGTTGTTGTCTGAACGTCGTTGTGGCTGCCAGCGCTCTGATGGCTAATGCAAATCGTTCGTTCGTGAGTTCTTAATGTCGTAGGATGGATACGGCATAGCGTCTGCATTGGTGTGGTTACTCGTCCTGGGGCATCCATAGGTTATTATTTATTTATTTATTTTGCACAGCAGAACTTTATTTGAACAGCAACAGATATTCCATGCTGCCGGAAAACCTGACTTCTTTAGCGGAAACACCCCTCTGTCTGCCAGCTTGCCTGCCTGCCTGCCTGCCTGCCTGCCTGCTTGCCTGCCTGCTTGCCTGCCTGTCCAAAAATAGCCTTCTCTTGCGCTCTTCATATTCTGTCCAATTTAGTCAGTTATGTATAGTTTTAAAAAAAATCACAGATAAGTATGTAGTGATACTAAGTCACATATGTCGTCAACATTGCATTTAATCCACAGATGTTCAGGTCTGGGAATACTGTGGTATCGCTTCAACTGTACGGGGAGACTTTTTATTTTTCTTTTGCTAAACTATTTTACATTCTTTTCACCTTATGTTTAATTTCCAGCCGCAGTCACGTCTTTTTTTCCACTTTTGGAAACACGTTTCTAGAACAGATGAGATCTGACGAGCAGACTTGTTTTCTGCGCCTGTGGGTGTAAAGAAGGGAAGTGGTGTGGAATGTGGAGTGTGGAGTGTGGAGTGTGGAGTGTGGAGCGGAAGTGCATCCGTCCATACTAATGCGTTATCGTATTTGTAGTACTCTACCCGTCTGTGCGTGGGGAAGGCCGCTTGATTATGTCTCAAAGACTTGACGACTCATAACTCTTAAAGGTGACATTTTAGCGCCAGAAGTTACAGCACCAGTAAATATTTGCAGGTCTTTTACAGCATGTGTCTGTGGTTTACTGCGCTCGTTTTGTCACCTCTTTCGTTTCCAGATGCGACGATAACGTCTGTCTAATCAGCTTCCTAATCCATTAATGTTCTTCTCTTTTTTCTATTTGTAGCGAAATTTGCACCTTCCAGAGTCACTACACGCTCCTTTTTCCTTCCTGACAATAATCTGCCATGCGTTGACAATAACCTACCATTACTGAAACATTAAATTGTTGTGCTTGTTTACTATCATATATAATATATAATGACGTGGACAGGATGGGAGAGGGTGTTAGGCGAAGGGAGTTGGGGACCCCAGAGAACGTCCTCGGCGAAAAACCTAGGACGGCCAACCTTGTAAAGACGCGCCACGTGGAGAGAAGGACGTGCGCCGGTCACGAGATCCGAACTCATAACCTTCTGTGCCGGTGATAAGGTCGTGTTATCACACACCTTCACCAAAAAGGCCAGCTTACGATAACAACAACAGCTAGATTTAGATGAGCGAACGTTCCTCTCTCTTTCTTATTTTTTCGCCTTTCTATGGAGATCTCTGCATTTCCTTCTTCCCGTCGGTATTTTCCTGTCGCTCTGTCTTCTATCTATATGTCATCAAAGCAAACCACGATATTTCCTCTCTCTTCCCTCTCCCACCCTCTCCTTCCTTTTCTGTCCATCTTTTCTCCTGCTTTTCTCTCGTTTATTGGTCATTCTCTACCCTTCCCCCCCCCTCATCCCCCCTTCCATTCATCTCCGTTGACCTTCCATATCTCTTTAAGGCAAATCTTGCGCAAAATGGGCCAAAGACAAAAAGCACGTTAGAGGGAGGAAATGGGAGAGTTGGCCATTAGGAAGAACCGAACTTGGGCTGGAAGCATCAGGCAGCGGGGAAAGCGGCTGTTTGCGTGAGAAGGTAAGAAAGTGTGGCCGGCAAAGGCGGTAGCTAATCGGATCTCATCCCCGGGCCTTCCCTGGCAGCCAGCGACAAGCAGCAGGTCTTTTTCAAGAAACGAACGCGTTCTTCAATACAAGGAGGCTTTGGTAGCAGCCGCTGGGCTGAAGAAATCCATCTTCTCGTACGACGTTTTGGTCATTTTTGCGTCACAATTGCATTTCTGATCGCGCACATAGAATGATGGCAAAAGAAGTGTGTGGAGATAAATGGGTGATCTAGCTGAGAGAAAGAGAGAGAACAGAAGAGGGAAGAGAGAGTTTTCAAAATTGCAGCACCTCCTACAATATATAGATAGTGATGTCCTTTTTGTTGTTGACCGACTTCGACACAGGTTGGGTGTTTCTTTGTGTGTAAGCGAGGTAGGCTAATTTAAGCACCTCAGAAAATACCAGAGCGGCAAAGAATGAAATGATTTCATCAAAAGAGACCGAGTGCGTGGGGCTACCGTGTAATTAGATCCGCATGAAGCCGAACACCCGCCTACTCGAAGTAACTATCTATTTATGTCCACAACAATGTAACAAGCAGACACGTAGTCCTGCGCAAATAATGGACTTCGAGTGATATTTTTGGATTATGTAAGAAACACATTACGCAATACTGTTTTTTCTTTTCTTGTACAGTTTTCTTTGTGTGTGTCTGGTTTTCAGATTCATTAGACGTACGAAATTATTTTCTAGTGTGTTAACAGATGCGTTTTCGTTGCAGGAAAATTTCATTACACTTTCTTGTAAAAGGGTTCCGAACGCACGCTCGTGCACCTGCACGCGAGAGAGATGGAGAGAGACTGACGAGAGGGAGATGAGAGAGATGGAGAGAGAATGAGAGAGCTTGAATCTTCCTGGGCAGTACATTCCCTGTCAAGGACACCGATCTGACAAGTACAGCGAGATCGAGCATTCAAAATGTAGCGTACCCTCCTAGGCCAACATATCTCTGTCCAGCAGAATCAGAAATAATTCGGTTTTCCTTGTTACGATCGCGATTCCCCGAGGTTAGACGACTATGTAGGGAATCAATGTACATTCATTCCCTTAGCACCCCGACGATCAGCAGACCTGTGTACAGTAGGAAAGAAGGCGTTTTAGGAGTTGACCCCAAAGGGGAAACAGTGCAAACACGTGCACAGTGGTCAGGGAATATTCGGAGCACACAAAACAGGCGAGACATTCCCTAGGTTGCTGGGACTTCGGGCGTTTCATTTAGAGGGTGTCTAGATCAGATTCCAGAGGAGACAATCCTTATCCGGTGACATGTTCGTCGTTTTCTGTTGCAGAGTGCGAAGGCAAGCGAGCGGCCACAGTAGCTACCAGAGTTCAGGTTGGTCATCCCGCTGTAAGCAGCTACTTGAAGAAACACGAAGAACTTACACAAGCGTACAGGCAGGTATGGGGGAGTACTGCAGTCATTTTCTCAGGCTGCGATATCCTCCCTGAAGACCGCGTTCGTCTGTGTTTGTATTGTAGTGGTTGTATGATGACAAACAAACAAAACAATCAAACCGCCTTGTTATTTCCGCCTCTATTTCAACCCTGAAGGCGGCTAAGGAGCAAGGTATGAGTGACCAAAAGAATTTAATAGCTTGATCGTTATATAGAGAAGAGAGATGATCAGTACCAGAACCAAAGAACTAGTTATAAGAAAATCCGGGACAACACTTTGGTTACGATAATCTTGAAATATTGAAGCACTTGACAAAAAGACAACGTGGAGACAAAACATTCCTCAAGCTGTTGATAGCTGATTAGTTTTGATTGTTCAATTACTTTCCCTTTCCTGGCTGGGTTTTCGTCTTAAATGCACGACCTTGACCTGTGACTACAGCTGTCTATTACGACCGTCGCCATGGTGATCAAGCCGGTCGTGACGGCCGTGTATGTGGTGTCTGGTATCCACGCCTTCCTCGGCCTCATGAATCTCATCGTCGGCGTCATCGCTAGCATCCGGGCCGAGATCTGGCGGGCGCACAGTGTCTCTCCTATCTGGAGTGGAGGATTTGTGAGTAGTTTCACTGGTCAAAATCGCCATATCAAATTTTGGTTTGGGTGTAACTGTTCCGCAGATTATAGTCGTCGTTTGTTGGTGTTGGTGGTTTAAAAGGGACTCAGTTTGAGTTGAAACATGCACACCATTCCGTCCCTATCCTCACCTTCAAATGTAGTGTGTTTAGTTGCTTACCTGTAAACGCTCCGCGTGTTCGTGTGTTGAGAATTCTTCTGGCCGTTTAGAACAGACTGTGTTACGTCCGTCAATCTCTAGAGAGGGCTTGTCGCGGTTTCAGCAGAACTGATGATCAGTCAATGGGTGATAGGAAGATATAGGCAAGACATTGATCGCCGCGGTGCATCACGGGACGAACCTATGGCACTAAAATGCTGGATGAAAATCAATCTCATTTACAGGCAGTGAAGCGGGAAAGACAGGCATTCTCCGCTTTCTCACAGCTCCTCTCGCCCCTTACATCTCTCTCCTGTCCTCTCACCACTTTCCAAACACACGGATGTGTAGACGCATATGCGTGAAGACCATCGTTTGTATGTATTTGCAAATATAAGTGTTTGGGTACCCGCTTTCGCTAGGTGTTTGATAGTATCCTTTATTTATTTGTTTATTTATTTATTTTTAATTGAATCCTTTCTTTTCTGTCTTCTCAGCGCTTTTGAAACATTGGTTTGTGTAGACGCCCATGCGTACAGACACCCTTTTAGTGCTTGTGAAAATATTATTCGAGTACTTGTTTTCATTATCGGTCTGATATTGTCCCACCGTAGTATTAGCTGATATTGTGGGGCTGTGTCTTAGTATGGGGTTAACATTTCTGTTGCAGTTCCCTTTCACTTAATTTTCTTTTCTAGGTCTTCAGCAGTAAGTTTTCTTTGTTAATTCTTAGTTTTCATTGATACCATTTTTCCTTACACCCCCGCTATATGCCTATCATTTCATTTCGAAAGTCGAATTTCTAACTTGCTGTTTTACAGATACCGAGTTTTAATTCCCAAAATCAAATGTCCAAAGCACAATTTTTTCGTTCCTTAGGAGTTAACGTTGTCGTTACATGATGTATACATGTATATATAGGTGTATATATGTATGCATGCATGCACACTTGTACGTTCCTTCGAACGGAGCCACCGTTATGCTTGATATCTACCGAAAGAGGTCTTAAAGTCTGGGTGCTACATTTTAAAAGTATTGGTGGAAAATTATTTTTGTAAGGGAGGATTCTGATACTGTAGACTAGTTTTGCCTTAGCAGTAGAAATCTCACACTGCAGCACTGTAACCCTTGTTTAAGAGAAACGATGCCGTCAAAAACTGCACCTCATTTGGACATGCAGTCTTTCCAAAGACCCTTGACCCCATTCCTCCCCCGGTCAAACCACCACCGCATCTTTTGGATAGCATTTCCATGTTCTTATTAATCTAAAGACCAAGTATTCATTCCCGAAACATTTTACTCCCAACCAACAGAATTACTCGTCCGCCTCAGAACTGCTTTCCTGTCGGCTCCCCCTATCCTTTCATCTACCCTCCCCATACGTCGGGCTGTGATGTCTTCTCCACGTTGCCCTCCTGGGGTTATGTCCCTCCTACTCACCGCATCTCCGTACCTCTTCGTCTCAGTCAATTATTCGGCTCTCTGTCAATCCCTCTCATTTACCGGATTCGTCCTTTATTATTTGATTTCTTCCCTTGGGACAATAGCTCTTATTTTGAGACTTTCCTCTTTGTTAAAGAACGCATGTCTCAGCGTATAATATGCAGGTTATCAGCTCTTTGAGTTCACCAGTTAGGACTCTTTTTTGTGTGTTTTGTTTGGAAACGATCGATAAAAAAAGAGTTCTGGTAGCCAGGAGCATGGACGTAGAGTTACTTATACCCTTACTCTCTTCTCCACTGCAACAATACCTTCCTACCTCATTCCCTATCCTTCTTTCCTGCTCCAAACCCACTTCTGCATATATGTGTGTGTGCGTGCGTGTGTGTGTGTGTGAGAGAGAGAAAGAGAGTGAGAGTGTGTGTGAGAGAGAGAGAGAAAGAGTGTGTGTGTGTGTGTGAGAATGTGAGAGAGAGAGTGTGTGTGAGAGAGAGAGTGTGTGTGTGTGTGTGTGTGAGAGTGTGTGTGTGTGTGAGAGAGAGTGTGTGTGAGAGAGAGTGTGTGCGTGTGTGTGAGAGAGAGTGTGTGTGGTAGAGAGTGTGTGTGTGAGAGAGAGAGAGAGTGAGAGAGAGAGTGTGTGTGTGAGAGAGAGAGTGTGTGTGTGTGAGAGAGAGTGAGAGAGTGTGTGTGGTAGAGAGTGTGTGTGAGAGAGAGAGTGTGTGTGTGAGAGAGAGTGTGTGTGAGAGAGAGTGTGTGAGAGAGAAAAAAAACGACGAACGAAAAACTTTGTCTCTGGCCAGAGACAGAGAGAGGGATGGAGGGTGGCCTTAGTATCACAAAAGCCACGGATGGAGAGGAGTGGGGGAGTGCGCGCGTTGGAGAAAGCTTTGCTTTGCCATGAACACCCCACCCTGTTGACCAGATGGATCAATGTCCCTTTCTCTCAGACCTGCAGACCGCTTGGAGTATGAGGTTTCAGATTTGTGGGCGACTTCATGGCGAGGCAATCTTCTCCTCTTTCGAGGGAAGGATAATGATGGCACGAGGCCTTTTAGGCAGATCATAGAGGATGGCTTCAGGATGGTGGGGAAGTGGCGGAGGGGAAGGGTGTGTGTGGATGAACCTTGGATGCGAAGGCGAGTACAATCATGGCCCCCGACCTTTGCCGAGAGAGCTTGAGCAGGTACAACAATCCACGCCAGCTCCGAGGTGTATTCTGTAAGCGAATGATTTTTGTTGATTGTGTTGTTTGCTGGTGTTTGCGACTTGCACCCCAGTAAATTGGGTGAAATTATCTCTACGACTTTTGCTTGTTCGCGTCTCATATTTATTTCATTTTCCTCACAACATGTTTTCGATAAGTTTAGTTTAACCGAGCCCGTAAAAATTATTCCATTTGTAATTTTTCAAGTAATGTGGTTTTCTCTAGTCAAAGGTTTTGATTTGGGTTGGGTTGGGTTGGGTGGGGTGGGGTGGGGTTGGGGTGGGTTCGGTTCGGTTCGGTGTGGTCTTTCGTGCGATTAATCTATTTTTGTCGTCTGCTGCAGTTCCTGTTCAGCGGTCTCCTGGGTGCATTGTGTGCAAAACGGATGTCTTCCTACGTGGTAATTATCTCTTCGCTTCCCCTTTTGTCTCTTCATAGCCTTTTGTCCGTCCCTCTGTTTGTATCGTGTTGTTTCGTATTTCATGGTTTTTTTGTATGTTTTTTGTGGTCAAACCGACGTCTCCAGTCGCAGTTCCAACCCTGCCTAACCTCCCCCCTCCTCCTTCCGCCAGATCATGTGTTTCACGGCTTTCTCCGTCGTCTCCATGGTGTCGGCTGTCGTCTGCATCCAGCTGCTGAGGCTGGGCATGGTCAACCACACCACGGACGGCCAGACGTTCAAGAAGGAGAGGCAGGACCCCCTCATCTACGTGGCGCTGGCGGTGGCCGGGGTGGAGATCCTCGTTTGCCTCATCTCCGTCCTCCTCTCGTGCCGCATCGCCAAGGTGGCCAAGGAGGAGATGTCCAAGCAGCGGGACGGAATGTTTCACGTCAAGGTGCTGGGCCAGAAAGACATTGTGGTCGTCACGCGCCCCCACACCGGCCGGGAGGAGCTCACGGCCGTCTGAAGGGTTTGGGGGGGTGGGGGTGGGATAGGGCTTACACACGTTGTCGCGCGAACCAACACGATACAGAGACTCTACTGCTGTTCGACACGGAAGACAAGAGCTGAGGGTGAGGTTAAGGTCGGATGGACATTACTGAGGAAACTAGTCGCGGGCCAGCATGTGAATTTAGTTGGTGGAGTTCAGTCCTACTCAGCAGTAGCTGTACGTTCGGGGGCTTTCTACCTGATTATCTCTAATCCTTTTGGCTGTTACAACGCTTGTACATAATAACAGCCCATAATTATTTTCTCTTTTCTTTAATTGTTCTTTTTTGTAGCAGTGTCGGGCAGAAGACCAGAGGGTGTTTTTTTCAACACGTTGAGAGGCATACGATCCAGAACATTTCGCCCACATCAATAGAGAATCAATAGTCCCAGGCTTTTGTAAGCTGGCTTGTTGCCTGGCCCTGCCTTTGGCTGTATCAGTGTTTGGTACTCTGGTTGCATAAATAAACGTTTGTTTAAAAAAATAATAGAGAATATGACAATGTTATCGAGCAATGTGCAAAAATATGGCTAACTGTAAAAGGAAAAATTAAGCTAATAAAGATGCATTACTTTGCAGCATTACATTTCGGAAACTTTCTTAAAATATGCTTCCTTCTAGTGGCGAACTCGTTGAACCATGAACCATTTTTTCTCAATTTTTGTCAACGTTAGGAGGTACTGAAATAAAAGAGGTAGCTGAGTGTACAGGCATTTCTTAGCTAGTGCCGTCAAACTAGCTTGCAGGCATTTATTAGCTAGTGTCGTCAAACTAGCTATCTGCATTTCAAGACCAAGAGGCATCGATGACGGAATGTCATTCTGACTTTTCCTCTCGAAAGATTTGGTTTTTATATTTGAAAAGCTGCTCTGAATGTTACAAATTAGCATAGACGTACCAAACATTATATACGTCTGTGGTATTAGAGAGAATTATGGAACAAGATGTAATGGTTCAGTATTAGAGAGAATTATGGAACAAAATGTAATGGTTCAGTATTAGAATTATGGAACAAGATGTAATGGTTCAGTATTAGAGAGAATTATGGAACAAGATGTAATGGCTCAGTCTGGCTGTACTCTGAAAACAACCATCGTCCTTTCCTCACCCTCATCCCGCCAAAAATGATAGCGTCCCTCTCGTATGAACAAAACCACTGAAAATCTTGGTTTTAGTTTTGGATCATTGCATTGAAGTGGGCTACATAAAGCAGGTACATCTGTGAGTATTTCAGCATCTTAGGAGTGTGTCAAAAATAAAATTCAGAATTTTTCCCACTATGTGAACTAACACGACCACACGTCCACCGAAACTTTTAGACCAAGTACTGTCATTGCTGTAGGTCGGGCAAGTCATAGATATATGTGTGTGTGATTCATGAATGTCAGACTTACAGGCTTAATACCCCTGTGGCTTGATATCATTCCCTGCAGTCCAGGAGGTCTTACAGAGCCATTATCAAGTCAAACCGCCGGCTGGCGACTTCATTCTGCAATCTCGGAGTGGTCTATATTGGCTAAAGGTCTCGCGAACTGCTTCAATTCCAAGGCCTGGCGGCGCACAGAAAGCCATAACAAAACTCGATTTGCTGCAAGGAAAAGTCGCTAGGAAAGCCACTTTTCTTTTCACGAAGTTTCTTGCTTTGACTGAAGAAGAGTTGTGTATTTACAGAAAATATAGACCGTTGAAATTAGATTCTCGCTTATAGTTGAAATCCATGCTTTAATTACTTGCTTTTAGTAAAGATTTGTGGCGTAGCGCTTAAAGTTAAGATCCACTTACACCAATGTGATCCGTACCACAAGGCTTAATTCCAGATGAGATTCACGCCGAGCACTGTCTGGATCCATGTAGAAATGATATGGAGATAGACGGCAGTTTCCACTCGCGAAAGACTCCCTTGACCAAGCCTTCCTAATTTCCCTTTGAAGAGCCCGCTTTTCGCTCCATAATCGCTGTTATTTTTATTAGGAAATTTAGAATACAGGAATGCCCTGTTAAGTTGAGAAGATGTCAGTAAAAGACACTGAAGCAAAAATTGTATCTGTCTGATGGGAACAATCCTTGTATATATATATATAAGCTTTGCTGTGTTCATGGTTGAAAGCTAATCCGAAAAAATCCTAGTGCAATGCTTTGTTCAGTATTAATAAATCAGCATTCGTTGGTGTGTCTGCGCATATATGTATATGTGTGTGTTCGTGCGCACGGGTGTATGTGCGCACTCGCGATTGTACAGAATGCAAGTACACTGTGCCAAGGTTCTAGATTTTGCTTTGTGTTTAATTGCGAAGATAGCCAGCAGTCCTAATTAAACCAGTTCGCATTCCTCTATTTTGTTGCGTCTTTTGTTGAAGGTGGGGTATTTTTAAGATCATGCAGATTGTATTTGTTTGCACTTGAGCTAAATATTGCGTGAGCATCGAGTTTTTTCGTCACCCATTAGATTTACATCTTAATACACGTAACAATATGCGTGTTAGGCTGTAGGTCTTATGTATGTGATGTATAGGGATAGCTGCAGTACTGATCAGTATAGAACTTTTCTAGTTATGACAGGTCCAGGAATTGACCTTCAAGACACTCAACAGACTGCGGTGAGCGAATTCTACTATGCTACATCTATTTCGGGGTGCCGTGATGGTAATGCTACATCTATTTCGGGGTGCCGTGATGGTAATGCTACATCTATTTCGGGGTGCCGTGATGGTAATGCTACATCTATTTCGCGGTGCCGTGATGGTAATGCTAGATCTATTTCGTGGTGCCGTGATGGTAATGTTACATCTATTTCGTGGTGCCGTGATGGTAATGCTACATCTATTTCGCGGTGCCGTGATGGTAATGTTACATCTATTTCGTGGTGTCGTGATGGTAATGTTACATCTATTTCGTGGTATCGTGATGGTGATCTTACATTTATATCGTGGTGCCATGATAGTAATGTTACACATGCTTTATCTGGCAACCAATCATGAAGAAAGAGAGCTCACTTGATAATGTTTATATCACACCACCCTTTGCAAGAACATTGACTACCTTTTTATTCTCTGATCATTTGCTTTACAAGTTACATTTAGTTGCTGACTCGTAGCACTCTAGAGGAATGTGCAGATCTGAGTAATAAAATCCGGGAATAGTTATAGGTAAACCACTATTGCGAGACCAGAAAAACTCGGATGACGTTTCTATGACGCACTGGTGTAAGTGAGTTATGTATCTATGATGCCTATATCGTGGCCCTGTATGCAAGAAACCCGAATAGCTTACTTATTTCAGAATAGCCGCCATGACAGGAATAAGTTCCTTGAATGTCTCATGCACGAAAACGGAATAATTTAATTTTGCCTCGTGGTTTGGTCACAATTAAGTTATTCGGTCGTCCCAGGAGGGAATAGCTTATTCCAAGTTCGCCGATAAAGCGTTTTCAGAGACGGCAAAAAAATCCCCTTTTCGGGAATAACTTTATTACCTTTTACATGCATACGGGCCCAGGTCAGTGAATTAATTTTGTTCCGCTCCGCCTGCCACGCCTGTTGTGCGCAGGACAGATTGTAATCAAAGAGTGTGTATCTAATGACGTTCCTTTAATGATTTTTATGGACCTTCTTAAAACCTGCAAGTGTCCTGTTTGTACTACTTGCGCTAATGGCTCACTATCTCGGCATGTTTCTGTGGAGGACGTTCGGTTCTGCTTTTTTTTAAAAAAAAGTTTGAGACAAAGCTAACTTCATTGAGGAAATATTTGTCTTCTACCTTTCTGCTCACCCCTTTTCTATTCGTTATCTTGATTACACACCGACAGAGATGGAAAATGTTTGCGTTCGCGCAATTCGGTCGGCAATAATTCTTGTCTGGAAAGTGTCGACGGGAAACGCTTTTATAGCTAATAATTTGATCAGCATTTTTGGTCTGTGTATAAACAGCTGTGGAGCCCTTTCCATGTGCTGGTCTCGATGTTGGACAAACAATGTGTTTATAAGGGTAGGGTGCTGATGCTTAGCAACCAAAGAATATGGTTTATGAGCAAACGATCCAAACTTCGTGTGAACCAGGAATTGTTCACCTGACCTTTCCATTGAGCGCCTATATCCGGTGCTAACTGGATATCCGAAAAAATCATTGATTGAAGATATCACAATGACATGAAGCAAAAAATGGCAGATATTTTTTTATTTTGCCACCACTGCTATGACCCCCTCCTTTCTTTTTAAGTAGAGTGAGTGAGCGAACGAGCCAGCCACCCAGCCAGCCAGCGCTTGCGTGCGAGCGTCCATGTGCATTGCACTTTTCCAACAGCAGTATGCAAACACGCAAGCTTGTATATAAATATATTCATACCAGTCGCTAGATTATGTCTTGAAAAGCTAAGTCGCCACTAGTTTAAATCGGCTATCTGTCCGTCCGCCTGCGTCAGGAACCGATAACCCGGCTGCAGACTTGTCTGACCACGGTCTGTCGCTGACGTCGTTTTGAAGTTCCGGTACACCGCGCAGCTTCAACGAAGATGATAATCCGGACATCTTATGATCTTATCCCCTTGAGTGGTCTGTCTGGAAGAGTTTGCCAGCAATTCTTGTCGTAGCTCAGGTCGTTCTGCAAGTGAATTGCTGCTAGCTCAGAATTGGGCCCTCGCGCGATCGTTATCTCTCTCACAAGCACACAAGCACGCAAGCACGCACGCACAGTGTGTAACATTACATTGCTGTACAATGTACAAATGTTGCCACATGTCATTTTAAGGGTTAGTAAGAGGGTTAATCTCAGATGTACACTGCTCTGAGAAAGCTCAAATATTAAACTTAAGACCAATGAATAGCAGCATATGTTTACTTTGCTACTTGAGCAATAGTGTCTATGTGATGTGTGCACCTTGCAAGCTAAAAATAGATATATTTACACGTGACATAACTGAAAGTTTATTGACATGCTGCTGGGGTGACGCATGTTACATTGTTCTGGAAGTTTCAGAAATGACGCCAACCACTCTTTCTCTCTCTCACCCACCTACACGCACGCACATATACACATACATCCACCCACCCACCCACACACCCACACACCCACACACACACCTACCTTTACATCTAAGATGTCCTTTGCCTTTCATATCACAATAACATCTTTGTAATGAAAAGCTCTAAAGGGTATTCTAAAAGTCAGATCAAACTTTTTTTTTAAATCACACACACTCCATTATGTGATATTTAGATAATCTACCACCACTGTGACTTAATGAAAAATAAAAAATTCTCGATTATTTCTGTCATAAAACCTTTGACCTACCTTTCGACCAATAGACCTATATGGCAACCGTATTAGCGTCTTTCAGCTGTTGTTAAAACTACAGCTCGACCACAACTGCGCGTTGTTTGTCGGTAGTTCATGTACTCCTTGACATTCCTTTCACGTTGCTGCCCCCTTTTTTATCTCCCTTCCCACTTCGTGGCTTTCACATCTCTGTCTCCTACGTATCACATCTGTCAGTGTCAGTATGCAAACAAAAAGGACTCGTAAAGACATGCACGTACTTACTACGCTGCAGGCGTGCGACGTGACGCCATGGTCGGATATTTACATGCACCTTCTGTATAAATACCTTGCAGAAGAATACATTTAGACATAAGGTGTGTTTGTTTTGCGCAATTCAAAATTGTTGTCGGCGTCGGGGGACAGTCAAGATGAATTAAAGAGATCGCCATCTTGTATTCCTAACCCAGCTCCCATCCCACATTAACAGAACAGTGCCACTGGCGTATGTTTAAAGGTATATGGTTTCCACATATTAAAAGATTTCTTGTGAGAAAGAAATGGAGATTGTCTTTGCCATACAACTGTTACATTTGAGGATCACAAATCGTTAATTAGCGCTTGCCTCGGAGTCCCTGTATGGGTAGAACAATGGCTAAACAGGTGTGCCAAGCATCATGAATTTAAATCACAATTAAGCAGCTCATGTCGAACAGTAGCTTTTCAAACGAGAATGGCAAGCACGTCTTTTTATTTATTTGTTTTTTTTTAAATTTTGCTTTTGTATTTACCAGATATCTGGATATTCCACCACCTGGTTTATTGAGGTTATAGAAAATTCTTATTTAGAAAAATCATTTCTTTTAGAAAGAAATGTAAATCCCTTTACCTCTCTCTTTTACAAATCAGCATATATAGTTCAACATATAGAATATAGGCTACAGAAACCACGGTAGTTGTAGAAGGAAGCACATACTCGAATTATGCAGTTTTGTCCCTTTAATTTGTATATAGGAAAACTGTTAACATGTCATTGACAGCAAATTTACAAATAAATTCTTATACCACGGTGATGTAGTGCGCCCGTGGGTTCGCCGATTTATGAAAGCCCTTGCCTGTTTCTTCAAGGATCGATTGTCTCCCCTCGAACGGTGTGCGTGCATGAGGCGTACCACGGGTGCACAGAAGGGGCTATAGCTATCGCTTGTTGTGTTTGTTACATGTTGTCATTGGTGTGCCTACAGGACGTGTCGTCACTGGGCCCCAGAGGGGACATCACGACGGATTGCATACTTCAGCCACGTGCAGCCACGAACATTTAAACAATCCAACAAGCGACGTGCGCTGCCAATCACTATCAGTGACTGACACTGAGACTAATCACATCTGCGGGGTGGGGAGGGGGGAGAGGGATGTGTGAAATAAGTTCAGGGCATCCCCGGACACGCAAGCCAAAAGTCATTTATGTCATTTAATTCTCATTACATGTAGATAATTGTTTTCTTTCACTGTTTTTACGGAGTTTGTGGTCATTTGTATGTCTGGGGGCTCGATCGGGCGGCATTCGTGCACTGATATAGTGTTTTGTTCCATCTGCGCGTTTTCGTCCTCTTAAAATGTCTGTCGCGTGAGGGTGAGCACGTGAGGCGACCCGTTAAGAGGAAAAAGATTATTTCCCGTGGGCGACAACTTTCATTCATCCACCCATCCACCCAGGCAGGATGAATTAAAAGCGTGTGAATATCATAATACATGTATATGCATTACAACTGACAGCAGGCTCACACAAATGAGTTTCACTTTTGACACCGGAGAGGGTGATTTTCTGTGGTGCCGTTCTCTTTAAAACCGAAAGTACCAGGCTATCGCTGTGTTGTCTGTGAACCGGAACCACATAGTCTTGTGATGCCACGTAGAAACATGACGTCACTTGCTATTCGGCCTATCCCCCTACCGCATAAAAGTAAATCGGAAGAAGGAAGCCATCTTTGATTGAGGCAGTAGATGTCTGCCAACGTTGATTCTGTATAGTAGCTATTACAGATACATCTGTATCAGATAAAATATATATTTTGTTTGGTTAGTGAGTTATGTCAACAATGAATCCAGAGTAGTAAGTATGTCATTAAATATTCGTTGAGAACTTGGGTTTTTATATTGTAGAGAAGCACATAGTGATGTCAGCAGCTGACATTCACGCCCTCTCCTGTGCATTTTCATTTCTTGAATTTCATGTTTGCCTACCCACTCGCAACATATTTCAAGGAATAATTTCAGTTAATTCAGAGTTAGTTATCAAAGAAATGTGTAATGTATATATGCTTTACCTATATAATGTAAAGCGGGGTTTAAAAAATATTTTTGCTGATCTAGATCTACGTCGTTTCAACAATTTTTTTATGCTTATTCATAAGAATCGTTTTTCTTGAGCACGAAAGGTGTGCTATTTATCGCAAAACCCTGCGTAGATTTTCAAAGGATGGTTAGCTTAGATTCGAATACTGACAGTTTCTTGCAGCTGCTTCTGTGCATGACGCACAACACTTGTTGTTTAGTAATCTGGTATAAAGTCTAGCCCAAGTCTTATCCATTCTCATTTGTCATTGGCTCGGACTGAGAAAATCATGCGAACACTACAGCTACACGTTGTGAGACCAAATTTGCAGCCTGCGACAGTTTCCTTAAAACGATGTTTATGCTGTGTTTCGTAATTAGTTTAATTGAAAAAGTTATTGCTCCCACTGGATATTGAAGTCACTACTTCACTATTTTGCCTTGTTTGTAAAGTAGGTCAACGCGACGCCAACCGTCATACCAGTCGTACAGTTTTTTTACCCTGTTGCGCTTAGAATCTGCCTTAAGATGTTCATTACAAACAGTTACAACAAATTGCTTTATTAAATAACTTCAATAAGTATTGAGTAATAAGCACATTTAATGCAGGAGCATGCATATGAAATAGAGGCCAGCTATTACTGATATTGACAGTAATACTGTTTTCATGGACACTGTGCAATACTTAGCCTTCATTCAAAAGTCTGCAGTTCTCCAAACACAGCATTATTTTTAAATTTCTTGCAAGTAAACAGAATTTACTGATCATGATGCGTAATCTGTGAAAGTGGTATAAGCGTATAATGGAGGAATTCGTGAGCAAGACTTGCAGCATATATTTTCACTGTTTGAACTGAAACCCATGACATTTGTAAAAGAAATCTAACATTAGATTGATCAAGTGTTTAAAATGCTTAGCTAGTACATGTATTCTTCTGTCACTGTATCAGCACAGTAAGCAAGACTTCAATTAAATTGAACACTGAACAGGAATGGGTAGCAGTCCATGTAGAAATTATTACATTTAAAGTCAGCAAAGTGACCTTTACAAAATGGAAAGACCTTGTAAAGCTTATTTACTAAAATAATTACAAAGCCAGTTATACTTTCAGCTGCCTTTTATTTACAAGTTATTGCAACTGAGCTGGTTTATCTTAAGGTGTCTTAAGCACTGATGCTGTATTAGTATTAGTTTTGTATGTATTTCTATGTATCTTGTCACAGAAACTGAGATAGTTTAGTCTTGGTGCAGTTACTTCGTAATTTTGCTGATAACAAGAAAATGTATCTGTCTACAGTGACTATCTGTTTAAACTATTGCTTATTGGTGATTCTGGTGTTGGCAAGTCATGCCTACTTCTGAGGTTTGCAGTAAGTAGACTACTGTTCTTAGACTTGTAAGTCACAGTAGCCAATACCTTTCAATTTCAACAGTAATCTGATTTCGTTGAGGTAAATGTTAATTTCCCTTTTTTTTAAGAGATTGGCTACGGTTTCTCTTTTCGCTTTCCCTGCTTTATTCTGTTCAATGTTTCGGTGAATTAGGCATTCCTATTGTGGGCTTTAAGAAGTGATCCTTTTAAGTGGAAGGGGTCAGAGTGCTGTGATATTGTAAAGAGATTGTTTATATAACTTTTACACTTTCAGGATGACACATACACAGAAAGTTACATCAGTACGATTGGTGTTGACTTTGTAAGTATATAAGCAAGCAGACCGTACTGTTTGTCTTCTTGCATGTTGTTTCTGTTGAAAACCATAAAGCATGCTTCCAAAATTAAATGGTGGGCTATGTTATGTGTGATTGTTTTGTACGTATACCGTTTTCTGTACAGCTTTGCAAACAAATCATCATAATTCTTGTGTTTTTTTTCAGTGAAACTTGTCTCATTTTTTACCGGAAATTATTTTTTTTCTGAGACTCTAAATAAGAACAGTTTTCTGACTTTTCTTTTTGGGGTGGCTGTTACACTGCATACACAGGTATACTTCACTTATTAAAGTTTCATAGTAATGAGTTGATTTCACCCCCCCCCCCCAAAAAAAAAACCTCAAAGAGGCAAAAGTATGTATTTTTCAACAGATCCGGGCAATAACTTTGTATAGCAAAAATCCAGATAGGTTTCAGAGTGTTTTCCTGTAAAATAAGGCATACATTTTGAGCTTGTCCTTGCAGGACAATAAGTTTAGAAATCTGGAATACTTCAATCCCTTAACTATAATGGTTCTAAAATGGCAGGTTTTGAAAAGAATCATTCCTGTGATGGGTGGGAATTTTATAACATTCTTTGACAAAATATTTTTATTTCAGTTTTTTATACGGCAACCTTTTGGCAACTTTTATGAGACACACAATGATGGTTTCTTGATTCTAGATGTTGATGTGTCAAAGACAAATGACACCAAGTTTAATTACAGAACTGTGTTTATTTGTGTCCCAGTTTCAGATGTATTTTGGGGTATTAACATTGCACACTCAGCAGCGTGACAAAGAGAAATGCTGTCTGTAATGTAATACAGAGTTTGTATTCAGGATACTTTCCACTCCAGATTTTTTTGTTTGTGTAAATGGTCACCATCTTTAGATTACAGAAAAAAATTATGAGATGCAAAGCCACCAAGATTTTTTTATGTCGTACAACATTGTATTTTTTGTTAACATGCAATACATATTCATTGCATGAAGGCAATATTACCATGAAACTTGTTGCCTACATTTTTCCCCATGTCAAATGCATATTAACCAGAAACTGTAGAGCATATCAAGATAATGATTAAATGTAGGTAAAATATTACATAGATATTTTATTACTAGCACATTAGAGGGTTTGTAATAGATCATACATTATCGTAAATGAATGGACTAACCATGTTGCATTATTTTACAGAAAATCAGAACAATAGAGCTGGATGGAAAGACTATAAAGCTACAGATTGTAAGCAGCTTCTTTCACCTTTTTTGAAAAGTCTAGGCTTAATATGTCTGAGCCTTTGATATTCATGAACCCTCAGCCTATTACGCATATTTTAGTGGCAGTAGATACACATAATGAAAATATTAGCACCAAATCTGTTGTAATTTGTGGTAGACGCCAGTGTGAAACGGTATGCCTTGATTACTGAACATTCTCCAAATTCCGAAGTATAAAATACCAAAGTAAAGTATTGCAGTGTATTTTGATGTAGTGCAAATCGATTTCTGTAACCAAGGACTTAGCATATATGTAGGTACCAGCAACAAAACTTTAGGCAAATTGTTGATTTAAAAGAACAACGCACATTTATTATAAAAAAAATATGAAACAAAAACTATGCGTTTATCCCAAGAAGACATATAAAGAACATGGCACACAACAGCATTTTCAACAATCTATAGGATATGCAAATTTAGAGCATTTTTTTCAAGGTCTCTATGCCTGAAATTTCAGAAATTATTTCTTTAATGGAACCACTGTAAAAGTAGGCGTAAGGGGTGATGGTAATCTATTCTTTCAACAGACATGAAATTTGGCACACTTGTCAGGCAAAGGTTAAGTGACAAGAAGATCCACAGGAAATGTAAAAGTATTAATTTTAACACTAAGCCTTGCATTAAGAAAAATACAATTGGCTCTTGTGATCTACTGTAGTACAGGTTAAAGAAACTGTCATACAGATAAGGCAGAAGCTGTTTTCACAGCATACAGCAAAGTTCTGAAAACCTACATGGTTAATTATTGTGTGCATTAATATAGTTTATGTGATGATTTTTTTTATTGTACAACAGTGCAAGTTTATGACTGGAATTTGACAAAGACTTGTATGTTGTACAAATGTATTTTTTAACAATGTGCAGATTGAAAGTGATATCAAAAATCGTCCAAAGAGAAATGAAAAATAACAAAAATTACGATTTTTGTATTTCTCAAAGGGTGCTTTGTGATTTGTTAGTTCTCATCCAAAAGCCCAGAACAACCGGTCGTTCGTAGTTGTCATCATCAGAAACTTGCTACCAACATAGGATTTACTAAGAATTGTGCTATGTAATGCTAAGTATTATTATATTTTGAACACCATACATTTAAAATAAAGCTGCAGCTCACTCTCTCTTTCTCTCCAGCGAGCACTTAATGGAAAAATTCACTGCACTGTCAAAACCAATGAATCTGAATAGACCGAGTGTTAATGTTAGTAATACTACTTTCATGGTATTGCTCTGGCGTAAGTCTAGGGGTATTATTTTGTGACTTCATTAAATAATCTGCTCATTAACCAGAACTAGGACAACATAAATATGTTCCAAGAAAGGCAAAACTAACAGTGTGATCACTGCCTGATTTTTGTGTAAATCTCCAAAACGTTCTGGCTTAAGCCCCCACCCCCTTACTTGCCGCATGCACAGCTCAATGAAAAGAGGGCAGCGATAAAATACTACTCCAACAAAGGTACTGGCAGCGCTATACATAGCCTTATGCGGACGCATGTGACCAAGGGAGCTTATCTGCCAAGTTCCTTTCTTTCGGTCCTCTCTTTGCTACGTGTTTGGGTACAATAAGCTCCCTTGGTCACATGCGTCTTCATACGGCTATGTATAGCGCTGCCAGTGCCTTTGTTGGAGTTATCTTACGATAATTTAAGCGCTGGTCCTCATTTGTTCTTTATTAATAGATAAAATACTACACTATTCTACAGTTACAGCGAATAATGCTCCACTGACCACTGCACAACTGCCAACACATCTTGAATATAGAAAAAGCATTCCTGCTCTCATGCACCCATCACAGTGACATACTGCACGTATATACATGCACACACTATTTACAGGGTGATTTGTTAAACTCCAATGCCAATAGTCCACATCGGTGAAACAAGAAAACCATACTCTTTACCATGTCAGAAAAATATTTAAAAAGACTGTTCAGCATCGTCTTGAGATAATAGTTCACATGGTTTCAGCTAAGTGTATGTGCAAATGACCTCATGAAAAGAATTTTCCGTGACCATGTGTTTACCAAACAGCAGGCCAGACTCAAAAAAGCATTCATGTACAGGGAATCTTAGACATGGTGTGTATTTTTGCATGCTTTATCATCCACACACACGCAAAAAAAAAAATTATGCAGTTGAAGTTTTCTCCCATATAAATTTTATTTTTGTAGCTTCTGCCTTTGTTGAGAATGGCGAAATAAAATGGATTTCAATCTTCATACATTCCTGCCGTGATCAGGGAGGGCTGCCGGTTGCTAATAATACCTGTTTGATATTTATGATAACCCTCTTAACATGACCAAAATCTTTCCCTCAGGCCAATGAATTAAAGGAAAAAGTCATGTCTTGTATGAGATGCTAGACAATATGTATTCAATATCCATATATCTGATACATGGTGTGTGTGTGTGTTCATGTGTGTATATAATAGTGGGACACTGCCGGACAAGAGAGGTTCAGGACCATTACCTCAAGTTATTACCGGGGTGCCCATGGCATTATCGTTGTCTATGATGTCACGGACCAGGTATGTATTGTTGTAGATATTTGCCTTGTGGCAGTGTACAGATAGTAGTCAAAGGAATTTATTCCTAAGTATAGTTCAAGCCAGTACTTTATAGATGCCTGAAAATGAGGGGAAGTGAGTAGCTGTGGTGTGAATGATTTTGCCTGCAGTTTTCCTTTTAAAAAAAACCAGCCACCAAATTGGCAGCAGCTTTGCCTACATTGCTTCTGTTTTGCAGGAATCCTTCAACAACGTGAAGCAGTGGCTGCAGGAAATTGACCGATACGCAAGTGAGAATGTCAACAAGCTGTTGGTAGGCAACAAATGTGATCTCACCACAAAGAAAGTGGTGGACTACACTACGGCCAAGGCAAGCATTAGCATTTCAGTTCCAGGTCTGAACTGCCAGGTTTCAGCAGAAGGAGGTGGAGTGTCTAGGATGCAAGAAACAAAACTGGTTTGCAGCTAGAGATGTTCTGGCTTGTAAATGAATATTACCTGGTTACAAATCGGACGTGTGACAGCATGGAATAAAATAATTTGTTCTTACTGGTGACAGGATGCTGTTTTGGTGCTGATGGTGGTACATAAAATCCATTGTCATCCTTTTCATTTCTTGCCTCCAATGCAGAATTAGTAGATGTATTGTTCATTTTGTCACACTTTTGGCAGAAGTGTGCAAAAATAACATACTTTAATTATTGGGTTTCTGAAGCATAAATTCAGGTTGAAGCTTTTCATATTTCTGTCTTATGACTGATCTAAAGAACTTCTTACCATTTAAAGTTTCTTAGCTGAATAATTTGAAGAAAAATGATCGGCTTCTGTCTTGTGCGTTGTGCAATAAGCGGTTTAAGTCACTGTTCTGTGTTTCTTTGTTGAAGTTATTCCTACAAAGGAGCTTGTTCTGTTCCTGCAGGAGTATGCAGACCAGTTGGGTATACCTTTTCTGGAAACGAGTGCAAAGAATGCCACCAATGTGGAGCAGGCGTTCATGACAATGGCGGCCGAGATCAAGAACAGAATGGGGCCAGTCACTGCTGCCTCTGAAAACAAGCCCAGTGTCAAAATAAACTCCAGCACACCTGTGAAGCAGGGAGGCGGCGGCTGCTGTTAAAAAGAACGTCAGTGTAGCTGTGTTAAGGCTGTGTCGAAACAGTGCCAGAAAAATGACTGAGGGTTATCATTTAAGAAGAAATTGCCGACCTGGAAACGCTTCACAGACCTAACATTTAACGCTCATTGCCACAAGTAAAAGAAGCAGGTCCTGGGGCTTTTTTTTTTAATTTGAAGAAGGAAATGCAGACGTTGGCATAAGTTCCTTCAGGTGCCTGCATCAGTACCGGATTTGAGAGTCTGCCATCTAGGGTGGTTTTTGTTTAGGGGGTGTCTTTTTTCCAGTCCGAATAAACAACTGAGAGCAGTTCTGTGCTTTCTTTAATTGGGTTTCTTAAACATTAAAATAAGCTTGAAGCTTTTCATATTTTCTGACCCAAGTTCTGCTCACAGTAGACTCACTAGGTCGTTTCTAAGCTGTATTTATTTATACTACTTTGTGTGTAAATTGAAGCGTTCATCCAGGAATGACAGATTGCAATGCTGGAAGATACAATGAACATGAGCAAGACCATCAGTTTTTGTTTTTCAGTTAACATCTTTTTTTGGAATAGACACTACTCTAAATTTCTCCATGGGAGAGGGTCATTTCCTCTAATCTCTTCACAAGATGTCTTGCATTTTAATTACACTACCAGTGGTTATCAAGATCTCCATGTTGCGGCTTGAACAAACTGTCATGGAGAGAAGTTAAGCATGGCAGAGGTTAAGAGTTAAAGTGTCTGATCATTGTTTCATTCAGTCACAGGTCCAGTGAGTAGCATATAAGGACGTTTATTTACTGTTTTGTCCATCCATGTATAAAGCCCACATTGGTATTTTTTCCTCTATTCATATTTTGAACGTCTGAAAAATTCCTTTGTGTATAATCATTGTGGAAAGTATTCTACTTGTGGGTTGGTATCGTGTAATTACTCTTGAAGATATAATTTTTTTTAAATGTCCATACGTAACACTCTATAGATACAAGAATACCAGGTGACATAAAGAGAATTCTGTCTTATACGTGCTGTGAGGATTTTGTTTCTTTCATCATACCATCACATACATTATGAGAGGCATTCCTACGTTAATGACATTTTGTCAGTGTTAATTGCTATGCGTAGAAAAGTTTTATCACACGTTGGGTTGGCGTGCTGAATGCTGAAAGTATGTTGGTTCCCTGCTCTTTTCCCGTATGCTTTTTTTTTCCTTTTTCTTGTGTAATGAAGCACCAGGAGCATAGTGAAAGAAATGCATAAAAATAGAATCCATGAACTTTTGTAGAACTTTTTTTTTCCTCGGGATGTTGGGGTGAGAAGTGTTTTATAAGGTCAGTAAAGTACAGCAAACTATTTTCACACATCTGTTGCTTTTCTTCTTCCACCCCCTTTTAATATGCTTATCCTGGGATTTTAGGAGTGCTTGTCCATACAGTGTCCGCACATAGTGGTAATGGTTAGCGATGCATCCTTTTGCTTAAGGGCTTAGACAGTGCAGTTGTTATTGCATAACTTCTCTTTACAAAATCAAGTGTTAACCTGACACATTAACCAGCACAAGATTTCCAGCAGATTATTTTTAGTTCAGCTAAAAAGTGGTGTAGACTTTTTAATGTTTGCTGAACAGACTTGTGTCAATACCTTTTGACTTGGGAGAGTTTTTCATTCCTACCTGCAGTGGTGCTAAAACCCTCATGAAAATGGTGTCAACCATTGCTGAAAACAGAGCTGACTGGACAGGCCCCTAAATCCTTCTGAATGTTGCTGGATGTCTTGTGCTAAGCTGAGGCATGGTGAATGTAAGCGGTGTACGAGAACAAAAGGGGAACGTCTCCGTGTCTCTTTCAGTTTCTTTGCTTGTCTGCTTGCCCTGACCCTATCTCTACCATTTTGGCCTGTATTGAGAGCAGCACTGGAGTACCAATAATAAAACTGTAAATAATGACTTTGGCTTTGTATTGGGTGGTGGGGATGTTTTCCAGTGTTCCAAATTATAAAATATCTACTTATCATATAGTTAGGTCAGAGACAAGGTTTTGATTCCAGAACTGTTGCCTTTCATGTCCTTTGCGTCTGTAATCATTCCAGGATTTTATTGGGGGTGGGGGGAGGGGGCAAAAGTCCTGAAAGCATAAAATTTGTTTTCTTTGCTTGAAAGATGAAACTGCATGTTTAGATATGAAATTGTTAACCAAAGATGTTTGAAGCAGGTCAGCCTCGGCATACTGCTGATTTTGGCTAGCAAGGGGAGCAGGTGGGGAGAGTACCACTCATTGTTACCTGTTATAGCAGTTGCCTCACCATCACCTATTCTAGCAGACACAAGATTACATACTGTACCATTAAAATTACACTCTTTATTTTTCATCGACAGGTATCATGTTGGGATTAAGGGATGGGTTCAAACTGGAGTAAAGTTATTGATTTCAATGACTGGCATATAAGGCAATGACAATTACAGATTTTATAACCATGCAAGAAACACGTCAAGAAGTCGTATTATCTAAAACTTAACCTGCTTGAGAACAAAACTGTGCAAGCATTTCAGCATCAAAGCTGTCCATTAGCTTATCTCACAGATACTTTGATTCAGATTGGTTGGAGCACACGGCCAGACAGCACAGAAACAGGCTGTTCTACAAAAGGTTTCTTTCAAAAGAAATACTGAAAAATTTTCCCGAAATTGTCAGAAGCACAGATATTTGAAAGAGCATTCAGATAGCAGGTATTTAAATGAGGTTTAAATAGTTCACACTCAGTAGGAGAATAAATACAGGCTATGACATGGCTTGAATGAAAGTGTACTGTCATAAACGTGAACGGTCTGGTATGCTATCAGTTTGCTGCAGATTGAGTCACCCAACACTGGTGCATTGGCTGGCTTTTCTGAAAGGCAGTAAAGTTTTGCTTGTGCTTGCGTGAATTGCACCGCTGACAGTTTAATTACACTAATGCTGCTGTACAGTTTGTGATTTCTCATCGGATTACGGCCTTGAGCATATTCCACATATTGGTGAATGGATGTATTGCTTTCACATGATTTACATGACTAAATCAAGTTGATTCGTTAACAACAGTCTTATAACAAGCAATCAGCAATCGGAAATTATTAAAATTCAACTTCATAGAGGCCCAAAGATTTCTCCCCCTTACCCTGTACAAACAAAAAAAGAACATCAAACGTAACATTTCATAAAGCCTAGGATGTACAATAACCATTTAATGAGCAAGCTATTAAAAACTAGGCCCATTGTTAAAGCCAGCACTTGAACTTGAAAAAGTTCTGCATGTCAGGGTCGTCGACTGACTTGCCATTCACACCAGCGTACACCTTTTTTAGCAGATCATTTTTAAACTTTTCCTCCAAAATCTTGACATATTTCTCCAGAGCACCTGCATGACAAGAGAGTGATTTTTTATTTCGGGAAAGCTGGCACTGAACCATGTTTTGTGTTAATAAAGTTTCGTAGGAGAAAAGAGGAGGTTGCGGAGAGGAAAAGGGAGATGACCCCAATAGCCTGCCCTGCAAAGAGGTGGAGTGGAAAGTATCCTGAATTCAAACTCATGACCCATGATCCTGTACTGGAAACAAGCATATGTTAACTCTATGCTACCCTGGCAAGAGGGTGGAGGGCAATGTTACCGTTAAGAGCTGATGACTTGAATGCAAGTCATTCTGGAAAACATCACATAAGCCGAGCGAAAACAAAAGTGAAATTATGCAAGTTAAACTATTTGTTTTAAAAGTTGTGCAATATATCTCCTTTTTTATTTTTAATGACAACAAAAAATAACTAGCTTTAGTTGAAAGAAGCTATTTTCTACATTAAAATCTAGCCTCTCAGAATCTTTTGGGGAAAAAAGGGTAATTTTTCTAAAAATTGATTTTAGTAAACTAAACTGGTGTGACTTGGTGAACAGCTAAGGATTAACTGATAAACTGGCCAGGGTGAGTTGTCCTCAGAGCCTAAGGTGGGGGGTGGGGGAGTCATGCCCAAGTGGCACAAGAATTGGCACCGTTGTTATGGTAAGGAATTATATAGCTATTATGCTGACGACCATTTGACCAAGGCTAAGGCTCGTAGTGTCCATTTCTGTCATAAAAAAATATACATACCAAGCCCAAGGATTTTCCCGTAAGAGATCATGTTAGGTGCTAGCCGTTCGTCATCATACTTCTCAAACTTCATCAAGATGCGCACAATTTCCCCAAAGATGTATGCATCATCAAAGCTAAGTTTGTCGGACACAGGAAATTTGGCATAAACATCGACTGCAGCTAAAGGGTCGGATTTCAGCAGCATTTCTGCGTTTTCGATGTAGGCATCGTGGACCTGCACACAAAATTTTTTTTTAATTTCCTGTAAGATGACACATGGTGAAAATTAAGTCACTTTTGAAAACTGTACCTAAACAGTTGCTATTAACTGGAGGATATCATTATAATACTTGATGAAGTTGGAAAAGCAGTCAATAATCTAATATATATCAAACTAAATGTGTGTGGGTGAAGGTGGGTTTGTTATACAAATCTGCACGCCTAAACTGAATTCAGCATGCAGGTTCCTTTTCACCCGCAGATGGTCATAGGCCATATTTCAACCCTCTACCTAGACCTAAACAAAAATTAAATAAGAAATATGACGATGGCCTTACCATGTGTACACAGCCATCAGCATGCAAGAGAGATCACCCAAGATCCCTTTCATACAAAGAGTACTTTCCTTTGCCTCGCTTGATAACAGGGAGATGGTAGGCATGGGAAGGGGTGGGGGTAGTTAAGGGGTAGGGGTGGAGTTTACAGGGGTTAGGGGTGGGCAGACAAGAAAAACATGGGCAACGCCAGGTCCCCTGAATAGTCTTAAAGATTGTTAAAATTCGTTTATATCTTCAGAAAGGTTCTTACCTCTGGTGCCATGTTGTTGACAGTGTCATAGTACTTTCGAGCTTCTTGCGGCTGATCTAGAGCACGGAACACACGTGCTAGACCCAGGTAAGGGGTGAATGTCTTTGGGTTGATGTGTGCCACCCGTTTGGGTGCCTCAGCTGCAGATGTCTCTGGAGCACTTGCAGGTTCTGGTGCAGGAGCCAGGGCTGTTGCAGGTGCTGGCGTTGCTGAAAATATTTTGGGTCTAGAGAAGAAAGGCAGTCACAGTAATGTTGAAGTAACAACTAGTTCCATTCTTTAGAATTGGGTTACATGCGCATAAAAGTGTCTGATTCAGTGGTTTACTTGGTACCTTACACTTTGTTTTCCTGCATTGTTGATCCTTCCAGAAGCATACCTACCCATCACATATATATATAATGTTGTGTTTATATAGACTCATATTCTAAGATGTAAATTTCTTTTACCAACCAAAGACCAATCTGTAACATACGATTCCACAATCAGTATGCCTAATTCTTTTGTGAGAGTATTTTAAAAACAAAATTGATAAGGAACAAATGACTGAACAAAAACAAACCCAACAAAATACAAACAATATAAATCGTCAAATGACAACCCAACAAAGTTCTGGCAGCGCTAGACACAACTGTATGCTGACGTATGCAATCAAGGGAGCCTACCGTACCCAAACATGTAGCAAAGAGAGAGTCGAAAGTAAGGAACGTGGCACCCTTGACTGCATACGTCAGCATACTGTTGTGTCTAGCGCAAACAAAATTGACTCATTTTTATGACAGATCTCTGTTGTCTTCCTTCTTAAAAATGAGCATTGTTTAATCAACTGTTACATGAATTTAAGACAAAGAAAGAGTCTTTTACATAATGAAGTCATCAGCAGAAATCAACCATTGGCAGTTACACCTAGGTATCTAACAACATGTAATTAATTAAAAGGTTTGATGCATCAGAAATATTAACAACTAGTTAAAACAGTGCAAATCAGACACAAAGTAAATGCTGCATTGCTTTGGAAATGTCATGTCCAGCTTTCACAAAAAAATGAAGGTAAATCTAGAGCAGAAACAAAAAAATAATTCAACATTAAATCCAAAATAAACCAAAAACAAGTGTTTAAAAAAAAACAGAATAAAAAAGATAGCCTTGCAAGTTTCTTATCTTTCAAAGCCACCATCGCCAGAAACCCACTCTCTGTTTAACACCTGTTTGCATACAAACATCAGTGATTTATGAGATTTGTATGGAGTATTAGAAATCATGGTGGCTAAAATAATAAAATAAAGAAGTTACATTACAGTGTTCTCTAAGCAAGGGATGTTTGTTCAGTCGTCTGACGTCTGGTCATGTTTTTTTTTACATTACTGTTGCATGTGTATCTCAGACATGACTAATAGATGTTCATAGTTGGGAAAGAGGACTGTGAAAATCCAGGAAAAATTATACCCATGTGGTCTGTGCTGTAACCAATTGTAATAGCTATAATCTTTCCTGGATTTCCATAGAGACCCCCCCCCTTTTTTTATACTTATTTTTGGAACAAATACAGATCACTGCTGTGATGCTGGGTATTGTCTATGCACTGTTGCTGGGTGTTGTATGTGCAACCTACCAGGTTTGGGTTTCTGTGGGGTCTTTGAAGCAGGAGGAGGGGTCACATCATGTTTGTGGCTGGACTTACTGCTGCCTGCAGCTGGCTTGCCTGCAGCTGTTGGTGCAGCTCCAGCTTTGCCTGGTAGTGCCTGAAGACCCACACACAGGTCGACAGATGTAGCCAGCCACAAAAATTCATGGTTTTCAGTTAGACCGCAAGCTGTCATTGATTTTGATATGCAAGACATGACAACATAGAATAAACTAAACCATGTGTCTAAACTTGACTTTAACAGATGTCAGGTGCTGTGTGTGCATGTTATTGTACAGATTTTGGAAGTATGGGCATATGACTGTGTTCACATCATCTCTGACCTTTACATTCCCTCTTCCAGCTGCAGGAGGTGCCCCTCCGCCAGTTTTTGTGGTGGGCACTGCTCCTCGGCTACCCGCTGGCACTGCCATGGTAAAAACACTGTTACATGATGTGGGATTTCTCTTGGTACATGTATAATCTTCAAAGTTTATCCAGCAGTCCTCCATTGGTCTTCCAAAAGGATTTCTTGAGTTCTTGCACTTGGTGCTGCCTGGCTAACAGCTGTTCACAATACCTGGCATTGGTTTAGTTTGTGCCCTGACAATTTTTGTGCCCCAAACTGAAATACCAGCATGCTTTTCCTGACACCAAGTTTTTTTAAAACCCTCTGTAAGAAAAGATCATTCTTTCATGCGCTCTTCAAATACATGTACATAACCTGTAGTTAAAATTGTGAAAATCGTCAAAGTGTCATCCAAAAAGAAAAATAGCTAAAGATAGAAGAGTGCAAAAATCATACTCGTGAAGAGGGATAAGTAATGCTTTGCGTCTAATGAAAACAAAGTCACTGAATCCAGTACATTATAAACAAACACACATGAAGTCAGTGTTTCATGTCCTCCTGTTTCTTTCATGCAAGTCCTTTACTTTCTTAAGTTCATCTCATTTGTTGTTTGTATTTTGTTGGGTTTGTTTTTGTTCAGTCCCAAAGGGGCAAAGTCCCTAGAAACGTATAATGCTTGTCTCAGTGGCTTTGTTTTATTACAGGCTTACAACCCAAGTAGCAGCTGGTTATTTATTGAATTTTTCTTGAAGCTTACCTCCCTTTTGTCCGGGGGCAAAGCCACCTCTTCCACCTGCAGCAGGTGCTGCCCCTCCTTTTGCTGGTGAAGGAACAGCACCAGCTTTAGCCCCACTTGGCTGGTCGGCTGCCTTGGCCTGCTCTGTGGCTCTCATCTGTTCCCTCTGTAGCCAGTCTTGATACCACTGCTGACCTGAGGATTGGATCACCTGCTGTCAGCCATTGCTTGGTTTGACTCTTGATTAGGTGTCACAAATCACAGATTACTGCCCTCACATGATATCAGAAGATACATAGACAAGGAGATGAAAATTGGTTTGTTTCCATCAAGGGGAAGGGGAGAGATTTGCTATTTTGCAGGAAAATGATGACAACAGTCTAGGCAAACAAGTGTTGTGGAAGTTTTTCTCTTTCTGATTCTCTCTATCAGTTTTTCTTCAAAATTTTCCCAGATTTTAATTCAAATTAAGGCTAAAGAATTAGTATCTCGCTCTGTCTGTCTGTCCCTCCTTCTCTCTCTCTCTCATGTATGCACACAAACATGCCAGACTAACTGACTCGAACCAATTTACTCGCAAACAAGTCCTCCAACACACAAATGTGACTGGGTGGAACTGAAGCCCGTGTTGCAACAGCAGTCCCAGTGTGGCAGCACGTTAACTTGTCTAAGCAACACCTCCCTGATATGCACTTAATTTGCAGCAGCATGTTACACGAACCAAAAACCTCCAAAACACACACACACACACATTGACATCAAACATGCTGATACTACTGAATGATACATAAATAATGATCACAGGGAGTGAATTTTTCAGCCATGCACATCTGAAAACATTTTATTCCGACTCAAGTAAAATCTGTACCTGAAATTAACTGGAGTGTCTCCCCTTCTGAAGGTTTTCCCTGCAGCTCAATGCTGGATTGGAAAGAAGCCTTAGCATCTGAAATGAGTACCTTAGCCTCCTCTCCTCTGCTGTTCTCATATTTACTCAGCTGCGCTGACCCCAGTAGAAAGAGTGCATGACTGTTACAAGGCTGGATTCGAACCAGGTTCTGACATGTCTGTTTAAACAAACAAATTAAGGGTTAATTTAATTAAGGAAATTGGATCACACTAAAAAATCTGAAATCTGGCTGAACTGATGGGAAAAGTCTTAATCTGAGTCTGTACAGTGACAAGTGCACATGGAGAAGTTACAACTGGTGGTAGCGGAACTGCAGATGCCAAGCAAAACAGGAAGTGACAATTAATGCAAAGCTCATCATGCAAAATTTGGTCGATGGCAGAAGGGAAACAATGCATTTTCTTTAGACATATATAAAATCGCTTACAAAAGAAAAGTGGCACTTCATTTTATTTAGGCGGAAACCAACCCCCCCCCCCCCCCCCCAAAAAAAAATCTGATTTTCGCCAAACGGTGGCCAATTCCCATGCCTTTTTATTGTTGGTTTGTTCAACAATCTTTATTTCAAAATACTATTTCTATTTGGGTGTAGATAGGGATATCCTTAATAAAGGATTTATAAGGATTTTTCAAAATACAGTGTTATTGTCTAGCCATTTTCTTATTTGCTGAACCTGTAAGGTTTTTTTTAAAAGTCAGTTTCATATGGTTTGAATACGTGGAATTAAAACTGCCACAACCATTTGATTTAATTATCCCAACATTGGTGTGTGGAAACAGGTTTTTAGTAGTTTCCCTAAGTAGAGGCTATTGGGAGGGGGTAGGCCAGACCCCTCAGTTGATCATTGTTGGGGAAGTTGTCACAACTTGTGGACTTGTGGACTTGCATGCCTGATGTGCCACTCACTCTTTCCTGCAGATCTAGCAGCTGCTGATTTTGTGGAATGGTGGTGTTGTAAATGAGTGCTGATAAGCGGTGGCACCGCTGAGCAATCAGTTCCTCATCCCCTCTGGCTCCGGACAGCATTTCCAGTAGCATAGCATGAACTTCCAGGAGGACCCACTCCAGCTGCTTGTAAACGTCTGCCTGATATACCGTGGGCAGGGCCTGGCTTGCCAGCAGAGCTGCACTGTATGGTGCAATTGATAGAAAAGCGCCTCTTAATTAGGACATTGGCTGAAAGTTTTACGTGGTTATTCCTGTTATTCCTTCAGCTTAAAGGTAATCAACATATGCAGGTACATTGGTTTCATCAGCAGATCATAATAAAGAAAATACCTTGATCAGGACCTTGCTGCTTCCTGCTGAAATTAAAGTCATCTTTTAGTTAACACACAGTTTTCTTCAGTTAAACACAATTCATCAGCTAAATACAGTTTCACACAAAACAGACCTGTATGACTGCACATACCTTCTTGAAAGTAGTGGAATGAAGCACAAGCAACGTGATTCCACAAACACTCAAGTGAAAGTGAAGACTTACTTGTGAAGCACATCTTGTGGGCTCATGGTATCTTTGATTCCTGGATTAGATGCCAGAAGGCGTCCAAGCTGAACAAGTCCTCGTAGTAATTGTACATTGGTTGGTCGCACAAGGCTTTCAGCATACAAACTATTCTTCCTTCTGTGACAATACAGCATACATGTTCCCTCCATGAAACTATATGTTGCTTTTGTGAACATAGGTTTTATTTAACATAAAGGTGCTTAACTCAATTTAAAGACTTTTGAAGAAAAAGTGCATAAAGTTACAAAAATAAATATTCGTTGTTTGCAATATTTCTTCTCAGTAAAGGCATGAACTCTTAATGAAGGCACTGATTCTCATTGATAGACACATTTTTTATGAGTGCATCGGCACATACATATTGGGAATGTACAGTGATAGTGAGATGCATATATAACTTCATGACAGAATGGCAAACTAATCAAAAGCAGGTAAATAAAACCTTCCCTCTCTTGACTGGCAAGATAAACTGAACATTCAAAAAAAAAAAAAAAACCAAAGTGAAGAATATGAAGCAGAGATCCACTGACATGTTTTCTTCAGGTGTAGCAGCCTTTTGACTCAAGTCCTTAAACAGGGTCTCCATGCCCTCCTGCAGGTAGCGCACACACTCCTCTAGTCTGTCACCTGGTCCACTTTTCTGAAGGCTAAGTGCCAGCCCAAGGTATATCCTGCGTATGCATCCCCCCCCCCCCCACACACACACATTCACATCACATGTGCACACATACACACACACAACACCATGCATCAGGGCCACTATGTCATGTCACACTCTAGAATTCTTTCAACAGCATGAGATGGACCACGGCCTTGTGAGCACCAAAAAATACACTGTAATTATGAGGTAATTATGATTTATAAATAAATCTGAATCCAAGGTAGGTTGCAATCTACTTTCCCCTTCATCAGAACTGTTGAGGGAAAGCAGATGATGTCAACACAAAATATAATACTCTCAAAACTATAAAACTGAAAAAAAAA
This sequence comes from Lanistes nyassanus, assembly GCA_004794575.1. Lineage (NCBI taxonomy): Eukaryota > Metazoa > Mollusca > Gastropoda > Architaenioglossa > Ampullariidae > Lanistes > Lanistes nyassanus. The sequence goes on along the minus strand of SMGT01006903.1, from coordinate 1,463,767 downwards.
GAAAGAAGCAAACAGAAGCCATTCGCCTCATATTTGCTTTGTAGTCAACATTCGCCTCATATTTGCTTTGTAGTCAACACTGACTATATATTCTCCAAAGTACATTTAACATACAGATGATACAGCCTTTCACAGCACCCCACCACCAAAAAGCCGATCATGACATGTTATATCGCATGTCCCCCTCCCACTCCTCCTCACACACAAAAGTGATTGTAAGCTTAAATATTGCATCTTAGCTGTTTCCATCCTGGCTCATTATACCTGGCTAACTGGTGTTGTCCATTCCAGCACAGAGTTGCCTCCAGACGCTTGACAGCATCTTCATAGTTTCCCTGCGTGAGCAGCAAGCGGCCAACGTGAAAATTATACGTAGCCTTCCCTTCATCCAGTGTCATGGCATCGAGGTACTTGATGTACGCCTGCCCCAAAGGGTTCCCAGAATCCTCTGCCTTGTGTGCTGCGGCTCCTTCCTGGAGAAATCATGGAATGTAAACTGCACACAACTCTAGTACTGTCATTTAGCTAACTGGCTTTCCTCTGCTGTTGTAAACACTACCAGTGATTATGTCTGTGGCAAAATTACACTTTTTGAAGATTGCATTAAAAAGCCTGACATTAAAACACTGAACGGCTTCCTTCTTCATCACTGACTGTTAAAACATTTACGTTACAGGAACAAATAAACCTATAAGAACCTTGATATGGGTATCAAGAATTGTCAAGAATACAGAAAAACAAACTAAATGTCTTAAATATCTGAATCAGTCACAAACTTTTAACTACTACATCTCATACCTGAGAAACTTTCTTGGAGAACCATGCATATAGATTCTGAAGCTGGTCAGCACGGCCACTCTGGCCAGAGTCCAGAAGATGGTGGTATTCCTCATCTACAGCCTTCAGCTGGAGAGCGACTGGAGCTGTTGCTGCCACTCCTCGAAGCTTGCAGATAGCCAGAACCTCCTCTTCTTTGGAGCTTTCTTTGGCTTTGATGTTGAACGATGGTTGCTCATCATGGCTCTGTGTTCCCAGTAAAGTCAGGTGTACAGGTATACAGCAGATGAATGGTCAAAGGCACGCAGACTCACGTAACTTACCCACATGCAGGGTTTCTATTTCATCATCTGCATTATTTTGGTTCTGGCACACTATTAACATTTCCTGGGCATTGTGCACAAGTGCATCCAATGTTTGTTTTTACAGACTCCTGTGCCTCTCATGATAAGGAAGGATGCACTTAATTTACATTCATTTTCTTTTAAAGGATGAGCATAAGACTATAATGTAGAAAACCAGTTCAACCACAATCTTGGAATGCAAGATGGCTACCTTCTGGGCTACTGCCTAAAGCAGTGAGATTTCCAGCTATCTTGCCTCTATGCCTGTGGTGTTAACAGCATTGAATCTTTCGTCCACAGCCATCAACAAATCGGAAGACTGTAGTTCTTCCTAGGTCCAGCCAATGGTCTATATTCAGATTAGCAACTCTGTGCACCCACAGCTAGAGATATGAAATTAAATGCAGAGTAGGCAGCATTCATAAAATGTTCTAATGAAGCTTTTTTTTCTTCTGATGGTGATATTTTTGTTTTTGTTGCTCTTTGAGGAGAGGGGGTTGTTTGTGTTCTTTTGCATGCATATGCATGTGCATGTGTATGTGTGTGCATGTGTGCAAATGCAGGAACTGAGCAATTTACAGGGAGCACAAAGCTGATACTTTGAGGTTGAGGTTTGTTTGTTTGTTTGTTGAATATTACTGAAAAAAATCTTATTGGAAAAGTTACTCTAAGCTCATTAGAGGGGCTGGAAACAACATCACACTTCATACATATATACTTGAAGATACGGATCCCACAAACCCACACCTCTTTCTTCAGGCCAAACATATCCTCAGCAAGGTACTTCTCTTCAAGCGTCATGCCTAGCTGAAAATGGAGGTTTGGATCCTTGGGTTTGAACTTAAGGGCCGTAGCATAGAACCAGATGGCTTTTTCAAGATAGTCCATCGGAGATTCTCCTTCACTGTACTGTTTGTAGCCCTGGGCTGTATGTGCAGATATCCATGCATGCAGACACGAAAAGATGTGAGACCATGCAAACACATGCATGCTATACACATGCATACAGCGAAGAAATAAATTTGTGATTAAGAGTGGAAAGGAGAAAAAGAGCTGGCAAGCAAGTGAATGGGTGGCAGAAAATATAGAGATGGGGGAAGCTTGCAATGAACCAAGGGAGAACTGTGTGGGTGAGCCAGTGAATGAAAGAAAAAGCAAAAGGTCTGGTTTTTACATGTAATGTACAACAAAGACAACTTGGCCAAGTGAGACTTCGACAGATGGTAAGTCAATGTATTTTCATTTGTGATCTGTTATTATCTGCTTGTGCAATCCTGAAGAAGGGGCCATGCCCCGAAATGTGGACTTCCTGTCTGAGTCTCGTTTGGCTAAGTTCTCTTTGTTGTACTTTAATTATTACCCCAAGCTGCAGTCGCCTGTTTCTTTTCTGTTAACATATATACATATATAGTGTATACATGTATATACAAACATGCAAATAAATGCATTTACATAAAATTTGAAAAGAAAGAATTTAAATGCAACTGTACATACCTGTGGCAGGAAGATTGGCATAGTACAATGCCAGCTGTGTTTCTGCACTTTGGACCAGCTTTTCTGGGTTTGTCTCATCAAACACCTGTTGGAGCTGCTGTTCCCATTTCCAGGACTGGCAAGTGAAAACACCATAAACATCAAGTTTTATCAAGCAAAGCAATTTGCAGACAAAGCATATTCTTGCGCTATAATGATTTCTAGTCAGGGTTTCTTACTGTCTCAGATTCTGGAGGACTTTTGTGACCAACTTCTTCCCAAAAGCAATTTTTCCTACACTGCTGCAAGCACTCCACTAGTGATAGCCAACACAGGTTTGTATCTGTGAGGAGTCTTGGTGTGTATGCTTAGGTACATGCTACAGACACAGCAACCCTGCTGCTTACATTATATGTGAGCATTTTGAGAGGGTCCTGTCAGCAGATCTAACTAACCAAAAAGGAGAATTTTCTTTTCAGCTGTGGACACTTAATGCAGTGGGTTGCGGAGAAGAGTGTGTTCTATACTGCTCTGATAGGGGTGGGGATTAAGGTTGGCATGGTTCTTTGATCAAGGACAACTGTGACCCTATTATTAAGTAACATTTACAGTATTTCTGTCATAATATTTTCTCTGGTTGTGCCATATATAACTATAAAGCAAGTCAGCACTTACTTCGACTTTGTGTTGTGCAGAAAATGCTGATTTTGCAAAGCGTTCTTTGGGATCCTGAAACAAAATGGGTCAGAGATACCAATCTTCAATTCACCTAATATTTTTCTACCTGACATATGGAAAATAGAAGACAAAACCTAAAAGCATCATCACCATAAAAGTTGACAGAAGATTGCATCATTGACTCGTGGTAGTTCTGCATACTGTTATTGATTAAAGGTTTGTTTTTGATAATATTTTGATATTTGAAGAGTCTACCTGCAAGTAGTGACTTCAGAGGACAAGCCTGTTACCTCGACTTTTGGAGCAATGTTGCACTTATCCAGCTGACCAGCCAACTGGCCAAACTTGACTGGCTCAGTGGAACCTGCACATGAAAAAATAAAATGCATAAACTACTTGAGGGCGTGTTCTTCTTGCCATCTGATTATTATCTGTTCCTCATTGCTTCTGCATGTATATGTGTGTTTGTGCACCCTTGTGCATGCCTGCATGCATGCACATGACTATGTGGGTATGTGTGAGGGGGCGTGGGTGTTTGTGAGTGAGTGAAAGAGAGAGAGAGTGTGTGTGTGCACCCGTGCATGCATGCAAGAGAGACAGAAGGGGAATGAGGGAATGAGAAAGAGAGGGAAGGCTGTGTGTGTTAGAGAGTGAGTGATAAAGAATTCAGGGTTGTTTGTCCTACTTGGACAGAACTAAACACTCTGATTTCTCCAGGAAAATATTCTAGTTTTTCAGACCAACCTATTCTGTAAATGTGTTGAGTGCTCTGGCCATCCCCTTGGTGTCCACCTCAAGGTCACAGTATTTCGTAGTGAACATCTTTTCCTCTTTTCCTGGGGGTTCCATATAATGAGGGATTGCCTTGTGAAGCTGGAAGCTTCATGGTTTGTGTAGGGTGTGTAATCTTGTTTTCGTCTGGCTTGGGTGGATTTTTCAGAAGTAATGTGTTAATTCTTTGACATTGGTTTGTCTTACTGGTCGGTCCAGAACCTTTTAAACTTCAACCTGGTAACTAGGAGATGATGTTATGATGCAATTTCAGGTCCTCTTTTGACACATGCATGTTGAAAAGGACCTTCTGAACTTTCAATACAGGCATGGTATCTGGTTCTCAGCCGATAGCTTGGGTGATGCCCATGTTGGTTTGTCTATCCTTGTGTGAGGGAAGATGTTTCTGCCAATGACAAGGTTGTCTGTGGCGCACAGGTCTGCAAATCTATCCCACCATCATTCATCTCACCCAGGCCCTGGTGCCCCATGAACTCTTCACAGGCCTTGTTGTCACTTCTGATTCGGCATTTAAGTCTTCCATAATGATGGTCATATCTCTTCCCAGATATTTCTGCTGTAGATATCATCCATGCTCTGGTCACCACTATCATTTGTTGGGGCCTAGCACTGAGTTACACTCATGGTGATCCTCTTCTTGTTACTTTAGGAAGCCATTGTGATCCATGGAAAATGACCCCCCCCCACTCAGTTATTGCCCCTGGGACTCATTTGACAGCATCAAAACCACACCTTTGGTGTGGGGGTGAATTGTTGCCCTCAACCTGAGACGAGCAGCAACTTTCCTATGGTGACCCTCTTTTGCCCAGAACATATCTATCCTGACTTACTCATTTTTAGGATGGCAATTTTATCTTATTTGCCTTTGGGAATTAAAATAAAGTTTGATACCAAATTCTCTGGCTTTTTCAAACTCCCTGACTTTCTAGAGACTGGAAATCATTTTTTGAATTTTCCTGACCTTTCGACATTTCCTGAGAAGTACGAAATCTGACAGATGGTGTCTTTGGTTGCTTCATTAAGTTCTCTTCTTATGGTGGAACTGATAAATGTTCCACCTGATCATAGAACCCTGCAGAAACTTTATACATGTGACTTTCTTGATGCATTTTTGTAATCTGCATACTATAATTCATCAATCTACTGTTCATTTTTCTGCCATCTTGATGACATCTGAACCAATTACCAAAGAATCAGCAAATTCTTACCTCCATAAGTTAAAGGCACAACTGAAGGCTCTTCTGACATTCTTTTCTCAAGTTCTCTGTCCATTTCTCTCCAGTCTGATGACAGGGCTTGGCCATTCAGAGGATCAAATTTACATGTCCTGGTTAATGAATCGATGATTGGAGCTGAGTAGGTATGCTTGGGGTTGCTGTTCTTGATCGTGATGGGTATGTACAGTGGGCCCAGAGAAAATGGACATTCAAACTCTAGTGCTTTCTTTGGATCAACAAACCTAACAAACCTTGGCATGGGCTTACGGATTATGTCCAAGGTGTATGTCTGAAACAAAGGTTAAGTTATTTGAAGAGCTTTGTTTTATGAATAGTAATTTCCATGCCTCACACACATAGACAAATGCACTAGCAAACAATAGATAAACTAAAAGTAACAGTTTTGCCATAACCAATGAACTTTTTTTTAACCTTTTTGTTTGAGCCATCAGGGGAGGTTACTTGGATTTCAACTCTTGTCTCGCCAGCACAAAGTTCAACCGCACCACCAGGCTTCACACCATTAATGAGAATTACACTTGCTGGATCGGCAACAGCTGGTACAACTTTTGCTTTTGTCATCTGACATGGAAGGTTACCTGAAACAGTTCTGACACAAGTTTTGGAACTGTCTGTGTTAGTTGGAGAGTGCATGCATAGAGGTATGCACATGCATGCATATATGTGTGAGTATGAACAAATATTCAAAACTTTACATGCACAGATAGATATCAGAGTCATTGTAGTCTACAGATACATTATCACCATAGCTACCACCATCTGGAGGGATTGGTCAAGGCAACAACAGGAACATTGAAAGCTTGTATTGTGGGAATGGATGAGACTCAGGCTTCAAGAACTAACATGTTGCAATGAACTAAATGATGTCTTAACGAGATTCTGCACCTGAGTTAGCCTTTAACCTTGATGTAAACTTTTTTCCCTGAACTGTGCCAGTGCACACACCAACCCTCACTCCCCACTCCCAGTATGTTCCATGATCCATAGTTAAGCCTCACATGTATATTCAGAGACAGAAGGATCAAATCCTGGCTGAAGGATCCCCTTTTCAACTGTTAATTCAGTAAGGCTTGCATCCTTTCCCGACAGCCGCTTTGCATGGACAAAGTAATTTTTGACAGTTCCATCCTCTGCTGTAACCTCTAGTTTGATTTCATTCACTTCTCCTTCTTTCAGAGGCACTGTTCGTGATCCTCCACTGCCCTGGATGAGAGAATAAATGAAAGAATGAAAAACAAACTTTACAAAATTGTAGTCAGTGTACTCTTTTCTGAACTTTTTCACCTTCTCATGCAAGGCTGCGTGGTGGTGGGATATAGTGATATCGTGACTTTCAGTTGGACCAGAAATCTTGCTTTAAAAAAGGCTCTGACAGGATTTTTTTTAAAAATGAAGTGCTGCATGTCTTGAAGCACTTGTGACATTTTATGTGTCACATGAAACTATGCAATAACAAAACTAAATGCTATATATGATACATAAAAGTTTATCTGCTTCTCAACTGAGAGTGTACAATTGAATGCAGGCATGGCTGTGTATATCCACCCCCACCCCCTTTCTCTCACAGACCTCTATCAACCCATATTCACACACCCATGCAAACCCATCCACAAATGTATACCTCAGTGTGGATTAAAGTACAGTGGGATTAAAGCAAATTAATACATATAATGCAGTGCATGCAGTGACACTCAGGAGATGGTAGACAAACTGATCAAGACTGACCTGAGTAACTGCACAAGCACTAGATGCCATTATGTTTTTATAATATATATCGAAAAGTATGACCGTAACATATTTTATTATTGGGAACTCCAGATTTTTTTTTTTTGATACTGGTGAACTTGTGCAGGTATTTCCTTGCAGGTATATAATGCACTTTATGCATGTACTTAATTCCTTGGTGTTTGTCTTAAATCCAGCCGGAAGGCGCGAATCTGCTCTGTTACTGCTGGTCTCTATGGTAGCGATCATCCGACGCTCTACATATACGTCGATCCGCGATCGACATTATATGATGCTATCTAGGATCTCGCAGAAGGGATTGAACACGCATTCAAGGAATAAACCTCATGGAAGAGCCGCTTTTTATATCTTTACTAGATCAAGACGCACCAGTCTATGCATTAAGCAAAGACATATTATTGCATTTGAATGTAGACAAATAAATGACTCCCTGACGCTTATGAACACGTACTGCATATAATATACGAATGATTTCGTATAAAATAACAAAACTTCGATAACTGTCGTCTACTTTATATAAAACCTTACCGAAATCGAATAAGAGGCGCCTGTGTCGTTGGTCACAGGTTCAAGACTGAGCTTTTCTACATTACTTGCAACCGTGATATTATACTGTGTAACGTCGGCTTTAAAGTCAGGCATGAGCTTGCCCGGTTTCACTGTAAGTTTTTTCAAGGTACAGTCGTCCATCTTGAAACTGGGGAAGCTTTGCTGCGGCATTAAATAGAACGGCTGGATATAGAAGAGTATAATATATTCAAACCCTGACCTTGGATGCGAGTAATTAATTTAAAGATATCGTTTAAAATTTAACATGTGATTGAGATATCTGGCATTTTATTTTTGGTCCGGGAATGTTAGAATAGGCGGGAGGTACAATTTGTTGACTTCCCAACAAAGAGAGCCAAAATGCCTACTATATCAGACGAGACCCTTTGCGAAGAATTCGAACTGTTTGAGGGAACACTAAGTGAAGATTTTATAATAAAATGTGAGTACTGAAAAGTTTCAGTCTCTACATTTTCGTTGTAACTTAGGTATTTCCAGAACACATGCATGCACAACTGTGTACTATAGTAAAGTATAGCGCCCATCATCACAACGGTGAATACTGTAATGTGTGGATGTTGTTGTGAGTGCTGCATTCACTCCTTCGTGCATACATGGAGCCCACACATTGCCAAGCTATGCCGACATCTTTTATCCCAAGAACATCGAGCCAGCCTCTCCTTTAGTTTCGTACATGATACTGTTACAAATACCAGATAATCATATTGATATTCATGGCACAGCAGTTGTAGCTGTACATCACAACATCAGTCATCAGTGATCAGAAGGTGCAGTAATGACACCTAGGCAAGTGCTCGGAGTCCTGTACTGCGCGGTATAGCTGCGCAGATATGAGGAGCAAGTGATGCAAGTCCATGAAATACTGAATAAAATTGTTAGTCTAGGTTAGTATACTAGGTATGCACCTCTTTATGAAGACGCCCACTCCAAAACACTTAGATTTAGAACTTAAAATGGCATTTAATTTTGCTAGCATACATGGATGCCTCTGACATATGACAGCTTCACTGTAATGTTTTTGCCTTTTACTTAGTGCGGGAGATGTGCCTGCAGTTTCATCACAATGAAGCAGAAATTGCAGAGGAATGGGTTGCCTTCAAGTCCTCAAGGAGTGGAACACAGATGTCTCTGGCAATGTTAGAAAAATTTGAAAAAGAGGTTAAAATCTATCCTTTTCTACTGTATGATTATTTTGCTGTACACTGTCAACAGTGCAATATATTTTTGGCTAGCTCCATTCATTATTAAAATTACTTACAAACTGAAATAAAACTGAACTGAAAGAGAGAGTGTTCAGAACTAAAGAAGCTAATCTGTACTGTTATGCAGGCAGTATAAGCCTAGTGGTAACAGTACATTTATTTAAATGTCAATGAGGATCATAGATTAATGTTTAGGTTACTTAATAATGCTATTAAATACATCTTAAACTAAGAAGTAATTGTAAAAAGACTGTTTCATTTGGCACTGGCAGAAGAAAGAATTCTGTAAAACATTCTAACAGCAGCATGACATAACAGCATCAAACATTCAGGGAGGTGGAGCTTGCTAGATCTGTTTTCAACTGTAGGTTTATTCAAGTGCCTCTTACACATATCGTAAATAATTAGCTAAATAATAAACAATTGTAGGAAACAAAGAGAACTAACCCAAGGTATAAGGAACGCAGACAAAATCAATGTGTCAGGGCACTATTCCTTCACCATGACACAAAATACTAACAGTCAAGCAGAAAGTTTCACTTGTCTTGGCCTAGTTTCCTTTGTTTTCTGCATTTTTTTACTCCAAACTGCAGTCGTCATTCTGTTTTAACTATAACCCGTGAGCAATTGTTTCAGTGGTTGCCAAGAAAAAAGTCAAGACCATTAAAACAGGAAACAAAGGGTCCAGGAGGAATTAATGCTTTCACTCAAAGGTGAGCACATATAGATTTCATGCCAGGGATCAATATTAACACATTCCCATCGCTTGGGAGATGGTTCTCCAATAGAAATTTTCTACAGTTGCCTTGGTACGTATGATGGAGACTACAGGGGGAAGTCATGGTACATGATGGAGACTACAGGGGGAGCCATGGTACATATGATTGAGACTACTGGGGAAGCCATGGTACATATAATTGAGACTACAGGGGAAGTTATAGTACATACAATGGAGACTACAGGGGAAGCCATGGTACATATGATTGAGAGTACAGGGGAACCCATGGTACATACACTGGAGACAACAAGGGAACCTTGGTACATACGGTGGAGACTACAGGGGAAGTTATGGTACATATGGAGAATATGGGCAAAGTTATGGCCTTATTATGTTGGTCCCTGAAAGCCATGAAATGTCTTTTAGAGAGCTTCCCTGAAAATCTTTTCCAAACAGCCGAAACGGTTTTTCTTTCTATCCGCTGCCACCCTCCACCTCCCTCATTCCTTCCTCACAATCTGCTGTTATCATTAAAAATACTAACAAAAAGAATTACAAGGTTTTAGAATTTTAATTTATTGTTACTCATTCAGATCCTGCATTTCCTGTATTAACTAGGTAGCGGTGAATTTATTGTATCAACAGAATTGGAGATGAAGAGGTTGATCTGCTGACAATGTACACTGGTACACCAACAAGTGATGGGAGCAAGGTGAGTCACCATTTTATTCTTTCACCACAAATATTGGTCATAGAATTACATTGTAGCATATATGTACTTTTTCCAACTCTACACATTTTTTCCAGAAAACGATTACAACATGCCATTGATATATTGTTAGAGTGGGAAATGATGGTAACCTTTCTGTTAGTTTCTTTCTGAATCACTCTATGTACATTTGGGTTTCAGAGTTCTGTTAAACGCCAGATCACTCCTGAGGACAAGCATAGTATACGGAAACGATTAGCAGGTTCTGAGAAAAATCTATCAATGTTCTCTCCAAACAGCTTTTCACCAGCTCCTAAAAGGTAAAATTTATGTGTTTTTTCAATCTAACAGAGAAATTTTAATTAGACTGTTCCATTGTGAGAGTTTTGTTTGTTGTTTGATAGCTTATAAAGCTTTTTAAAAAATTAGCATTAGCAAACAATTTTTTTTATTATTTATTAGGGTTCTTTTGGTAGGAGGGGTTGAGTAGATGCTACATGACAGCTGTCTGTTGTGTGACGTCCCCTTTAATTTTGGAGTGCTTGTGAAACTTGTTAAAGAACAACATGGTTTTTTTCTGGATGACATTTTTATACTTTGTGCGTCTTTCATAGATTGGGGTCCACATTTTTCATTCGTTCATGTTGGGTCTTCTTAGCAGCAGTGCCACACCCTCGAGCAAGAAATTCTCATCCCGCACATCAGCAGGAGAGGTGCTTGTTAACTTTGGTGCCACCAACGGTGCAGTATGGGAGGGAGCAAGGGAGGAGTGTACGGTCACACCATACACTCCATGCAAGAATATGGCCCAGCAGTACAGATACATGTTCCAGAAGCTTACAGAGAAGGCACAAGGTACAAAACTACTTAGATCTTCTACGTCACTTTCAAAGCAAATTCAAAATAAATTGTCCAGATTCTTCTGCATTACCCCCCTCCACCCTCCACCCCCCACCCCCATGCAGAGCCTGAATTACTTGAATTAAGGCTGGTTAATATGCTTGAAAGTTTTCATGGTTTCAATACAATGAAAGGTTTGATTGTAGGCGCCAGCATTTACATGCTGCACAGTTGCCTTGACCCCATGGCTGAGATCATTTGGCCTTTTGCCCTGATGTTTGTGATAGTGGCTGGCAGGGTTTCGAGGTTTCGAAAAATAGAAAGCCATTATATTTGCCTTAAACCTTGAGCAGAACTGGTTCAAGACTTGAAAAGGGGTTCAAGGCGCTTCAAAGTACCAACTTTGAAGCGTGTTACTGGCCCTTACTAGTTGGTCTATTTGAGAAGGCTTGTCCACGTCCCACTTCCCCATTCAGTGGTTTGATACAGTTAATGAGTCATCTGAAGTGGATAAATTAATTAAAATTGGAATTATCTGTATTTGTTGTATTTAAAGGAATTACGCTGTATGGTTATGGTATTGTTTTGCAGTACCTCTGAATTAATTTAATATTCATTGACTTCCTCTTTTTCATCTTTCAGTGTTAGATGATCAGATAGAAGAAATGGCAAGTTTCCTTCGGGAAAAACATCGCATTGAGGACTTTGAAAATATTGCAGATCCTGCTCAGGTAATGCAAGGAAGACAAAGGCGAAAAAAATAAGTGTTATGGTTACAGTTATCCAGCCAAAGCTTAAAAAAAAGCCCACAAGGGACATAATTTTACACTTGGCCTACATGGATAGCTTCCCTTTCAGTGAAGACCCTATTGATATACTGACCGTAACATATTTGGCCATGTAACCTTAACCAGAACAGTTTTTCTTTTTGACCTGATAATGTTTCTTATGACCCTTTTTAACCTGATAAGTGTGTGTCCTCCTTTGGTGAAGATGGTTGTGTGCACTGCCAGGTTCTGTAGGTAACGCGCACATCCATCTGGGGAAATAAGGCCTTTAAAGAGATTTACAACTTGCTACTTCATTAGGTGATCTTAGAATGAGTGTTTTGCCACAAGAGTGAATGTGAGAGAAAATGCATGTGAGCATGCCTGACCATGTGCAAAAATGATATAATGAGGGTAATAAATATTAAGTTAAATTCAAATCTGCCTCAGGATATTGTCCACATCAGCGGTCGTGTGGCATGTGATAGCAATGGCAAACTGAACAGCCAATCTGTAGTCCTGGAAGGTTCAAGGCAGTCATCGCATGGCATGCGGATTTCTGTAGACCTCTCGCAGCTGCCCGAATATGCTCTTTTCCCTGGACAGGTTTGTGAGATGTTTTTCTTAAGTTTCATGTCAAGACAACATTGGTTTGCCATGCCTAAGTCAGCTATGTATTAAATCTTGTAATATACCATGGTTGTTGTTTTCAGTCACTTGTTCTTAAATGTATATCTATGACTTAAAATATTTTAATACAAAATATGCAAGCCAAATATGAAAAGAAACAGGTGACTGTGGCTTGGGGTCAGTGATATTTTCATAACGAAAACTAAAACTAGAACTAAAAATATTGTTTTTCGTTTTACAAGAACAAGAACCGAAATTAATAAAAACAGAGAAACTAAAACGAAATAAAAATAAAAATTTGTGATCCGTGAACGAACTAAAACAAGAACTAAAATCGAGTAAAACGAAAAATAAAAGCAATTGCATTTTCGTTCTTTCCTTTTCGTTCGTGCAGAGGGTTCATCTCACTTGTCTGTAGGTCGCCCCGAGCTTTCAGTTACGTTACGCTATTTACTGAGCTGCCCCTAAATCTCTAAGCAGTGCCATCCTTTCCTGGGGAAAAGCCTGGCCGCACCTAAGTTACAGATAAGGGTTATGGTAGCCTCGGACAGTGAGGCCTTGTTGTTCCTTCCCTACCCACCTTTGGGTCAGGGGGTCAAAAGAAACACAATACCCTTTATGTTTCCCAACCTTGAGTACCGAACGACCAGTCAGGCACATGATGCAACTAACCACCGTATGCCCTAGGAGAGTGCAGGGGCCGGGTGTACGTAAAGGGCTATTTACACTAGCAGTGCTCTAAACGTTGAGCAAAAACATTTTCCGAGCACTCTCCGTACACGGGTGCAAGAAACCTGCAACATTTTATTTGCCAGATGATCACATGATCATCACGTGTTCGCTCTAGGACCTGACAATAACAACACTATGGATGATCACGAACAATTTATTCTGACCGCTGCAGCTTCTGCGACTGCATTTATCTTCACCCAGCAGTCTCCGTCCTGATATGCACATAGTTTGCGACTGGACGTTAAGCAACAAATACCCCCCGCCCAGCAGTCAGAGAAAACAAAACGGAAAAGACGAATGTCACCAGTACCTATCCTTAGCAGGGACCACAAATCCCTCAGGCCGGCCCAGATTTGATCTTGCTGAATATGATAATCATGGCACTTATCTGTTAGACCATTGATAGTCAAGTTGCATTTAACGGCATTATTGGGTGTATTTTCTCTACTGAAACATAATTTCCATTAAAAAAATTTTAAAAACTAAAATTGAACTGATATTATGTAAAAAGGCCAGAACTAAATAAAATAAAAACTATAATTTTAAACACAGAACTGAATAAAAATAAAAATTGTTGACTTCCTTGAAAACTAAAATGAACTAAAAATAAAAATTAATTTTATAAAATAAAATAAAAACTAAAACTATAATTAATATCAGAACTAAAATATCACTGCTTGGGGTATTAAAGGTACAACAAAGAGATCTTGGCCAAGCGAGACTTAGACAGGAAGGTTTTTGAAGTTGCTTTTAAAACACTTCAGAAAGATAAATACAAGAAGCTGCAGTTATTTAAGTAATTTTTTATGAAACATTTCATTCAGTGTTGACAAGGCATTCCTGTGAATTGAAATAAAATGATAAGCTAGAAAGTATGCTCCAGTTTCTTTCTCCCAGATAGGCATTTTTTTCTGGAACTATCATCTGTGCCTGTTACCTTTCTTGACAGCAGGAAAAGCATGCCAGTGGGTTTTTAAAAAAAAAATTTTCTTTGAAATTGTGCTGAAGGTTCATGGAAAACTCTTGTGTCATGACAGGTGATAGCTGCAGAAGCTGCGAACATCACTGGCACTAAACTGATTCTCAAGCGCATATATCAGGTAAGATGCAGGAATCACTTGTATACTGTTAGTCTCGAACACCTCCATCACGTGAGAGCCAGGAATCATTTGTGCTTGCATAGTGCAATTCTCAAACATCTGTACTCATGTGAGAGCCAGGAATCACTTCTGTTTGTGTAGTGCCAGTGGTTATGAAGCTACTTGCAAATAGCAAATCCTCAGCATGTCTGATGTATTGAACTGCATTCTTTATGACCCATACATACTTGACTGTATTTGTGTGTGGGTCAAAAGCATTAATATGGTATTAACTCTTTGGCGACGCGTAGAAAGTATACTTTCTACGGCCTATCATACCCTTGAGCTGGCGCCGCTTGCATACTTTCGACAGATTTAAAAAATTGCAGCAACATATTTAACGGTGTAAGGCAGGTAAACTTTATATCATTGTAAAGCTCTATCATCGCTTGTTTCCCCTGCACTGTCTAAATGAGTTCCGGTTTGCCAAAAGGCGCGTAGATAGTATACTATCTACAGCCTACTATCTACTATCTCATAACCTTGAGTCCACGTTGCTTGCAAACTTTCTACGGATTTAAAAATTTGCAGCAATGCATTTAATAGTGTAAGGGAGGTAAACTTTATATCATTGTAAAGCTCTATCGTCGCTTGTTTCTCCTGCACTGTCTAAATGAGTTTTGGAAACAGTTTCGGCTTGCCAAACGCCACGTAGATAGTATACTATCTACAGCCTATCATACCCTTGAGTCTGCGCTGCTGGCACACTTTCGACGGATTTTAAAATTTGCAGCGACGCATTTAACGGTGTAAGGCAGGTAAACTTTATATCATTGTAAAGCTCTATCATCGCTTGTTTCCCTTGCACTGTCTAAATGAGTTTCGGAAACAGTTTCGGCTTGCCAAACGAGATTAAGTGTAGAGGCTGGCCAGGTCTACTTCCATTCAAAATGGCTACATGTGGGAAGAGGACACTAAAAACACCTCAATATGTGAACAGTTTGTGAACTTCAAGGGTGCAATTGTGTTTTATTTCACAGTGGAACCATTCACCAACAAATTCAAAGTGGAATACTCTTGATTACTGGATTTATTTACCTGTGGGAAGTGTACAAGCAGTGAAATCTTCTTTTGTTCCAATTTTTTAATGTGCAAAAAGGGGCTTTATTTGGCACCAAACTATAAGTACTATTTAATATTTTAAACTAAAAGTATTGCTTCCATTGTGATGTGGAAGAATAGATCTTTCTAAATATGTAAAATATATTACTGTAAGTGTGGTAGTTTTTAAGTAGTAATTGTTTTTAAAACGTGTAAATCTGTGCGTGGTCTGGGGTTGCTGCACAGGCCTTAGCCCTGCGTCGTCAAAGAGTTAATTTTCAAATTTCAGAGGCATTAATATCTTCCAGAAAGACTGAGTTTTTTTTTTTGTTGTTGTTTTTTTTTGGACAAGAATGAATGTCTTCCTTGTTCAATCTACAACAAATTAAATTGCAGTTTTAAAATCCATTTTAACAGGGTGTTCCATTGCCTCTTCCTCAAACCATCACAAAGTCTGAACCAGGTAAAACTATAAGCCTTTTGATCAGCATTCAGGTCCTTTTATGATATAATTATACGGAGTACAGTTCTTAACAGTTTCCATGATAGCATAAACTTATAGAGTATAGGGTCACTTGGGCTGGCCCTAAGTTTGGCAGGCCTGGGCTAGCTTGCATGAACATTCTTATCGCCACTTCCGGTCATAAGAGTGATCGTAAGCCCCATTCTTCCTGTGTATTTTACGTACACCTTTACAAATGAACAGGAGAAACGAATGCTCATGCAAGGCAGCCCAGGATGCTAACAGTTGCTCAAACACCAGATTAAGTAAACTTGTTTGGCAATTAAAGTTTCTTTCAGCTGCCATGACATACCAATTATAACTTTTGAAGGTATAGCATAGGAAGTAAACTTTATAGAATCTTCGCTGTCAGAACACTTGAAAGGTGCAATTTAATTTTGACGCAATGTTGAATCCTGAAGTACTTTGTTAGGCCAGAAAAAGGATTTTGAATATGCAGAAGGTTCCTTGCTCTGGGCTTTGGTCTTCTAGGTTTTTTATTGCAATCATCATTTTATGCAGAATATTGTCAAGAATATGTATGATTAAGAATTATCCATTTACATACGACAGCCTGGATTTTGAGTGGCTGGGGACAGCATACTGGTGCCCTTGCTTGTCATTTACCCATGTACTTGTCTCACAGTTATGCTTAAAAACTTTGAGAATTCCTCAGCAGTGCAAAGTGATAACAATAAAGAATATTTTATTCACATTTTCTTCTTTCAACTACTGTTCAGTTAAAGGGTCATCCAATCATGTCTATTAGTTGATTCATCTTACACTAAAATTTCCTAAAATATTTTGTAATCTGACCTATGCACACATGCAATGATTTGGCAGTGATACGAGAGCTGTGAGTGTTATGTATTAATGGGACAGTGTGTGGGAATCTTCTGTGGACAGGGACTAATCTGAAAGTGATAGTCGCAGCTGGTCCTTATACTGCAGTTGACGATCTCGCATACGAGCCGCTTTGGGAGTTGGTAGATGTGATCAGGCGTGATAGTCCTGATGTCTGTATCCTGGTAAGAAGATATTCAGAAAACTTGAAATTTTCGAAGAAGAATTCAATTTAGAAGAACTGAAATGTTGTCATTTAAAGAGCAGTGCTTGCCTCTGCCAAATGGCATTTTTTAAAGATAAACACTGAAAGGTTCATTGTCATGTATGTTTCTCAAAAAGCCTTGGTGGGTGCTTTATCCAGTGCACAAAAAAGTCAGTGTGCTGCTGGAGAGATAAAGTACTGCTGTATCCTGTCTGTACCACTACATAGGTCACATAGCTCAGTGTGTTTGTTTTAGCCCTTGCGTTTATGCAGTTTTGAGCAATATAAAATTTTGTATGAACTGATTTTAGTTTATGCCATGAGTGCTAGATGAGTGGCAAAGTTGATGACATGGAACTTGTTTCATGTTTCTCAGAATTCAAGATTATACCACTTTCAGTAACATTTACTGCCACTGTTTGCTGCTGTCTGGGCTTATACCAGATTATAAAAAACTTCCTGGTTTACCATACCTTAGATACAGAGTTCGATTTCATGACAAGTTATCTTTCATGTGGGTGCATTTTATGTGATGGTTTCAGATGGGTCCATTTGTAGATACCAAGAACACTGTGGTTGAAGTAAGTGGCTGGTAGGAAACAACTAGCTGCACAGCATGGACTGTAACTGACTTTTATCTTGCATTTGAATTCTACCCTAAGTTCCTCATCTTTTCTGCAAGCAGATTTTCGTTTCTTTTATTAGTAACTTCTGTTCTTGTTTTCCCATTTCCCATCTGTAGTTGAGTGGGTGCAAGGAGCTAGGCAGAAATCCAGTTGGTCTTGGATGAATGCTGCTGAGAAGCCTGATGGCTGTAACAGTATGAAATGATTGGTTTTACGTAAATTCACATATTTTTCACTGTATGGCCAGTTACTTGTTTATTTTGGTGCTGAGTGTTACTTTGATTGGGTCAACAGAGTGGCAAGATGGAGAAAACCTACAAAGAAGCGTTCAACAACTGTATAGAACGAATTGCTGAAGAAACAAGTTCGTGAGTATGTCAGGATGATGCATCAAAGCAAACAGACAGCTTCAGCTCCTCTGTTTGATTAAAGAAAATCAATTTTTCCAAGTCAGCATTTTAGTTTGGGTTGGGGGTTTTGGTTGGTTTTATGTGTTTGGGTTTTTTCTGTTTATTTTTGTTTATTTGTTTGAATCCATATGTCAAGGAGGATTTTGCGTGTGCGAATGTATATGTTTGCAAGCACTAGCTACAAGGATTTTTGTGTGCAAGTATATGTTTGCAAGCACTAGTTATGAGGATTTTGCATGTGCAAGTGTATATGTTTGCAAGCACTAGTTATAACAGCTTTGGGGGTGGGTGGGTGATGGGGGATTATGTGGACCAGTTTGTGAATAATGCACAACATAAGGGTTCTTTCATGACAAAGTTTTGATTTTATTGCTATCCAAATGCTACAACAGCATTTAAGTGTTTTGCGCCTGGTTCAGTTGTCAACCACTAGGTATGAGTGGACACTGTTGCTGAGCCGAACGTTTGGTATGATGTGGGGTCTCACAGATCTGACTGCTTTTCAGGTGTAACTGCAAAGTAGTTGTCGTGCCCTCATCGCGCGACGCTCACCATCACCCAGTATACCCCCAAGGGCCGTTCTCCCTCTCTTTCAAAGTGCCGCAGGTATGACTTCTTTTGTTAATCTTTTTTTTCCCCACTCTAGGAGGTGCCGATAGCTTAACTATAATCTGAACTTGCCACTACTGGTGGGTTCGTATCTTTCTAGTGGTTACACAGACATGATACAAGTATGAATATGAAAATGGTTTGTTCAACAGGCCCATGCCTCTTTTAAAGGATCATTAGGTTGGTCTAGGAAACTGGAATATTTTCTTGGAAGAGTCTGGAAAAACTTTTAAAATTTGGTTATGTCCAAGCAGTAAGAACCTTGTGTTAAACCCTTTTGCTTCACGAGACCTTACTGCAAGAATAATCTTCATTGTTTATGCATATTTAAAGAAACAACCAACTATTCCTATTGTGTCATAATAATTAACGTCATTCAGTGTTAGAGACGATGAGACATGAATAAAGAATTGATTAACAGAAGTTCTTTACTTTCTGCTATAAAAAGCTTTGCAGCACCTCTTTTTAAAGCATGCCAGTAAACATTCACTTGCATCCATTGAGGTATTGTTCACATACCTGTTGTGTATATCATCTTCCCATAGTAAGGCACAACATGGTTATCCTACTGCTTTTAAAAAACCCTATGAACTGGAAATTTCCATCTGTTGAAATGACATGCATTGGCTGAAACTACATCAAATCACATGATAACCAAATACTTCAAATACCTGGGCTCTAACCAACATGACCTCCAACATACTTCCTCTCTCAGATTCACAAAGATGTTGCAATCTTCTGTAAATTTGTTTTGTGAAATGTTGCTGTTTTAAATGTGGGGTTTTCTTTCCCTTTTCAGAATTTTTACCTTGCCACAGATCCTTGCACACTGCTCATCAACAACATTGTGTTTGGTTTGACCTCAACAGATGTTCTGTTCCACATTGGTGCAGAAGAAGTGGCTTTGTGAGTTCAAAAATTACTCGTTTAAAATGAAGTGGAGGATTGAATCCTGTACATTTAGATAATCAAGGTGGTGGTGGAACATAATGCATGAAGATACATTTTGCGTATTTTAAAATCCTGGCATTATCAGAAGTAAACATTGCAGTTAAGTTGATGCCGATGCACGTGCATTTTTGTGCTGTCCTACTGTCTCCTTGTTTTAGGAAGATGGTGGCTATTTTATCCACCCATTCACCACCTCAGTTGTTTCAACAGTTTCTAGGAGGTCGACAGTTCGTTCCCTGGCCAAGCCATCCCTAAGACTGAAAAATTTGCACTTAAGTAGCTGCCCTGCCAGACACCTGGCACTACAGGGAACAGTACTAGGACTGGTTGGCC
This sequence comes from Lanistes nyassanus, assembly GCA_004794575.1. NCBI lineage: Eukaryota > Metazoa > Mollusca > Gastropoda > Architaenioglossa > Ampullariidae > Lanistes > Lanistes nyassanus. The sequence continues at coordinate 1,443,892 of SMGT01006903.1, read as the reverse complement.
CGGTGTCAGTGTAATGTGACTGGGTGGGACTGAGGCCTGTGTTGTGACAGCAATCCCATGTGCACGTAAACTTGTCTTAAGCATTACACTCCTGTTATGCACCTTGTTTGTGACTGGATGTTGTGATTATGACTAAAACAATTACCCACCCATGAACTCTCTTGCACTCTGGGTCTGAGCTGTGACTGTAGGTTTTCTTACAGGATCAAGACTGGCAACACCGACAGGCTGGAGAGACTTGTGCGGCACATGCTGGAACAGCACAGGTCAGTGTGAGTGAGCATGTGCACCTGAATAAGGACTGTGAGGATGGAGAATCATCAGGTGATCACATGCAGTTTAGCTGTGCATGTATTAGATTAGTTTAATTCTTTGGCCTGAATTTCTCTCATTCCTTCTTTGTGTCAGGGAGCCTAGATAGCTCATTTGGTAGAGCTGTGGACTGACAGGTGTAAGGTTGCTGGTTCCAATCCTCGCGTGACCAAGGATTATTTTTTGGAGTTAAACACTGTGCAAACTCCATTCCCCACACATTAAACTGCACTGGCCATCTTATTGCAGCTATCAGTCTGGTGGTTCTGTCAGTGCGTAGCTTTATCATAAGACCCCATAACCCTTAAGTCCACCATGCACTCAGTTAAGCAACCAGTTACCAACTGTTGTGTGATATTGTTCATTTCCACACTGGTTCTTTACTTTGAAAATGTCAGAAACTAAACATCTCTATTTTTGCCTCTTGGTCCCTGGCAAATAGTAAGGGAAGAAATCACTGCCTTCAAGTATTTATCTGTTGTCATCTACACACAAATGTCTTATGCTAACACAGAATTCCATTTTGTCTTGAATTCTATTTTGTCTATTTTGTGTTTGCAACACCTAAGAAAGAAAACGTATCTGATTGTGAATATCTGTAAGCATGGGAAAGACTGGTGGGTTAGCTTGTGCAGTTACTGTTGGTTAATATGCGCTTCTTACGGATGTTTGTGTCCGCTACAGCTATTACCCAGTGTATCCCCCAGCAGAGGATGTTAATGCTGACTATGAACAGTTTGAGGAGCATGTTAGCATGCCCATCACCCCTCATGTGCTCATCACACCATCAGATCTTCGTTATTTCATCAAAGTAAGCCTGTCATGTCCTGTCATCCTGTATGCAGTAGACATTAAGATCCTTTGAGCTAAGATGCTGTTCAGTATTTGCTATGCACAACAGTCATTCTGTACTGGGGAAGGGCTTCAGGTCTGTTTCTCCACCCATGAATTTCATCTTTTATATGCACTCACGTTTGCATGCAACACAAACTTCTGTACCATTTTTTCAACAGCAGGGAACTTGTTGTTTTCTTCAGACAACAATTTTACAGGATTAACTCAATCCCGCCATAGGTTTTCAGACTGTTTAGTATGCCTGCTTTCACAGAGGGACAAAGATTTTGGCATGATTAAAATAAATTCTGCTTGCAAACTAACATAGGTGCAATAAACTATGTATTTCGAAAGATCTATTTTTGAACATCAAAATAATTGTCACCGATAAAAACATAATTCCAATGGAGGCTGAAAGAGAAATTTAAAAAGAATAAAATGATTCCTACCTGATATCTATCCAGTGTAAAGACTGTGTAAAACACTGCGTTGAAAAAGGGATCCATTAATGCAGCACAATGGCGCTCTTGATTTTCATGCTAACTCTTAAACTGTATTGCATGTTTCCAACGGCACAGTTTGGAAGATTTCATGTACTGTGTGGTCTGAGGGAAGGAACTCGATAGAAGAATGATTCTGCTGAAAGAAAACACCAGTTACATCTCTTGTCGACAAAGCTCTTTGGGTTAAAAATGTGTAAAAAGTCTCCGGGATCCCCTCTTCGACTTTGTTGGCAACAGTAGAAAATTTCAAACGGACTAAGGTTTCCATCACGATGCAAATGAGTTATCCCAATGCCATCCACATCTAGATTAAATTAGACAACTATAAGAACCTGTTTTAAAATTGTTAATGAGCTAGAAAAATATAATTTGAAACTTGCACTGTGTGTTGTAGAAGTAATCAAAGGTAGGATGGTAAATCAGCACTTTTGTGTCTGCCATTTTGCAAAATAAGTGCAGTGACCTCTCGCAGATTTGGTTTGAATTTCTCGTAACCCTGACCTTAACACTCATTTGAAAAGAGACAAATTTGCTAGGAAACACATAAACCTACATGCCTGTTTCCTGTGGTTGAACTGTTAGAAGCAAAAATCTGACATGTTCAAAACACCAAAAAACTAATATACAGTCATCGGGATTGCTCTCTCTTTATATGTATGTGGATTAGCAGGATCTGTGTAGCCAGGAAGGTTCATCCATTTTCCCAGGAAGTGCTTTCTGTGAAGAATAAGCTGGGTTTTTTAATTTCAGGAAAGTCATGGGTGCTGCTGTGTCAATCCAGGTCGACTAGCCAAGGGCCAGGTTGGCGGAACATATGCTCGGCTTATCCTGCAACCTCCCACCAGCACTGGAAACATGTCTATAGTACCAACCATGGCTGGACAGATCCTTCGTATTTAGTTACTTATATTTATGTTATCGATTATACATTTGGATGATTCTTTGCACTTGCAAAACTGGATTATTGAGGACAAACACATACAACATTTGGGGGGAACAGGTTGGGTTGGTGGGTGGTGGGTGGTACCCACCTGCACCTATGGGATGGGGAAGTGTGCGTGCGGGGAGGGGGGAGGGGAGTGGATGGCGACAAATGTTTGTGGATGGATGTGCCTATTAGTGTTGGTTTAGTTT
>SMGT01006903.1:1409578-1441052 GCA_004794575.1 Lanistes nyassanus | reverse complement strand
GGGGGGGGGGGGGGGGATGAGTGGATGGCGACAAATGTTTGTGGATGTATTTGCCTACTTTTTGTGAGTGTGAATGCATCAAGAGATTAAAACCCATTTTTTTCATTGTAAGATAATTGCACTAGGACTGGTTTTAGCAACATTAATAAAGTGGTTAGTAGTAGAAACAAAAAAATGTTAATTCTGGAGGATGTTTTGTATTTTGAGTAAAGTGCTGAGTGACAAGTTCAAGGACAAAGCATATTTTATCTAACAGTATCTCAACACTGCTACCGACCTATAATATAGTGGCGGTTTAGCAGGGCTATTCAAAATATTGTCTATGATCCTAAAGTAAGCACATGTGGATGTAACTGGGGATAAGTGTAAAAAGGATAGTCTCAGCCAATACTACCGAAGGGCAGAGGAGGATCTACTGCACTTGACCACTGGTTCCCTAGTCTGTGGAATGCTGTACCTTAACACAGTAAAACCCTCTCAGTAAGACCGTCCCTATTCCATCCCCACTCTTAGATTAGACCAACAATTTGTCCACCAACCCATTCTGGGTTACATCTGCTATTAAGACCCCTCTCACTTAAGACCCAATTCTGATGCATTTTCAAAAGTCTTAATAGAGAGGTTTCACTGTATTATTGGGCTCCTTCCACAAAGTTTTTAAAAGGTTGAGCTTAAAGTTCCAGTCACAGTACACAAAGTACTTTTGAGGCAATTGCTCTGCAGCAATCCTGTATTGCAGGTAAAATGAAAAACCTGTCTGCGGGCATCCATTGGGGTTGTATCCCAAAATAAAAGAATGTGCCAGTAAGACTACAGAACAGGACAGCAAGCGTCAAGTTGGCAACAATGACAAGAAAGTATAGTGAAGGGTGCCTAGAAAATAGGAGGGGAGAAGAAACTGGAACTTGATAAATCCCTGAGGGTCAGCAGTGTAAAGAGGTGCCACATGCAGAGAAAGGACCATGCCAGACATAGGATTCTGATCCACTGCCTTCTGTATTGGTGACAAGCACACATTGGCATTAAGCTACAGGCCACCCCTAGAAAACAAGGTGACATACTGTGCCAAGTGATTTAAGATAATAGCCATGAATTCACCAGTACACAGGTGGTAAGCAAACGTGGAGAACATTTTCAGATTTGTGATTGTCTCAAAGCTGCTCTGTAACCTTAGAGATTGCTGGGGAACCACTGACAACCTGGCAACCAGCTTCCTCCATTTCTCTCTGTCCTTTCTCAATCTGTGGATTTCTGCGAAAGTTAGATCAGTCCACTTTTGGATGTTGTTTTCCCATCCCTTGCTCTGCCTGTTCTTCCTGTGCTGTACCTTACAGAATGTTTTTTTTGCAAATCCTGATGGTCTTCAGATATGTTAGTCCTCGGTCTTCAGATATGTTAGTCCTCGGTCTTCAGATATGTTAGTCCTCGTTCAGTATATGCATTTTCACAGTGGTAATCAGGTCTGCATCCTATTTATTATCTTCATTAATGTTGTGTTCTTAGTAGAAGATACGAAAGGCCTTTCTGAAACATCTTCACGGCTTGAACTCTCTGCAGATTGGCTGTTACTGATGCCATTGGTGATGTGTCATCAGTTTGGTCTTTTCTGCACTAATCAGCGTGTCATAGGCTGTTGATGAGTGCCTACTTGAGGCTACTTCCCACAGTTGACTGGGAAAGCCTCCAGCGACATATTCATCTTAATGGGAATATGAAGCTGCCCACATTTGTGGCTATGAATTACATTAGTGGCAGGCAGTATAACGGGTAATAATACAAAATGCTCAGCTCTGCACACAAGTTTAAACGAGTTTAGCTGCAGAAGTACAAAAAGCTGAAGAAATATTCGCACCCAGTGACCCAGTACCCACTCACCCACCCTCTCCCCCGTACATCTGTAGTGCTGTTACATGTACTTTTACTACAGGATAAGCATTAGGCCAAAATGACCCTTTAAGGAACAACCTTTAAGCAACATTTCCTACACAACGTGGATGCAGGCGCGATGTACCACAGATAAATATGGGTTTTGGTTCGAATCACATGCAGTGTTAGCATGCATCAAGGGAAGTCACTCTAGACATCTAAAACAATCACTTGGATTTACGTCGAAGCTGGCGGGACTTCCAAGATGGTCAATCAGAAGTAGTTGATAAACGCAGTGAAAAGTGTAGAGTCGTAACTACATTGTCAGCCATAAAGTAAGAAGAATAATATCATTATAAATATTTATTTAAGTTTTATATTTCGTGCTATCAGGGATAGTGGATATTTTGTGTAATAATTATGATTCAATATTTGGTTTGGAAATAGGCCGAACTACTAAACTAGTAATATTAATAAAATCAGTAATAACTATTCTTAGAATTCCGCTCTGTATTCGATCTACAGTCGTCTTAACATTTTCATTCTCATCTTTTAGTATTAAAAAAATGGCAATGCAGCAGGCAAGACAAGAAGAGCAAGAGTCGACCGTTGAAGATGAAACATTTGGCCCTATGCCTCTGGCAAAACTCGAGGTCAGTTTATTTTTGGTCATTGGAATTGGTTTCGCGTACTTCGCTTTGTGCCCATAAAGTCATTTCATAAGCTGTAAAATTCAAACAACTTTTCCTCTTTTGTCTCAACAGTTTATGAGTTCAGTTGACGACGAGTTGTATGTTTCCACAGGGAAATGGCATCAGCAGTGCGGACGTGAAGAAGCTGGAAGAGGCAGGGTTCTTCACCGTTGAGTCGGTAGCCTTTGCTCCCAAGAAAACGCTTTTAGCAATCAAGGGCATCAGTGAAGCCAAAGCAGACAAAATTATTGTATGTATTACCTCCACCCCAATTTTTCTCTAGTATTATTATCAGTGCATATTTTTATTCATTTTTAAATGTATTCATTACGCTTTTATAAGTTTCTGTGTTCAGTTTTGACAGTTTCCAGAAAGTGTGCCCAAAATGTATATAGTAATTGTCCAAATTGATTGTAATGGGTGGTCAAAGGTACATTTTCAAATTACACCATTTTTGTTTTTGGTGTTTTAGTTAGCATGCCCAAATCCAATTCTTTTAAAATAGCAGTGAAAAATGATGTTCATGACAGGTGGTTTAAACCATACTGTTGGTGTATAGTTTAGTTCCATTTCATTCATGAAGCAGGTACTTGAAGTGGGGATGGAGGTGGTGGTGTATATAAAAAAAATAGCCTCTTAGTCTTAATGAAATATAAATTGATCTATGGCAATGGGCATCTGCTCCATTTATAAGTTAAAGTAGAAACTTCAACTTTGGCAGTGCAAATCTTGAATATATTGCAATTTATTTTAGCATGTCACTCATTCTTCTTGCTGTATCAGCATTAATTGTGAATTTACCTGTGTGATGGCACAAGTGTTGGTACAGTGTGTCTACAAATCATAGGTTATCAGTGTTACATGTAGTACATGTAGTTGAGAAGCAGGGTTCAGATTCACCTTATAAAATCAACACAATCCAGGCAGCCTGGGTTAAAAAAAATGCAGAATGAAATGAAAAAGTGCACTCATCAAGTATTAACAGATATAAATATATTGATAAAGGGCTTGTCAAGCTTGTTACTTTGATATTTTACTGATCCTTAAGCTATTTCAAGTTGGTTATCAATTCATTAATAATAGCATCATCAGATTCTCACTGTCAAAACTTGTTGCTGAGTTAAAAAAAGACCTATAATTTATGTTTTTACAAATTTAGTAACTAAAAAAATGGCATTATAAAAAACAAAAACAATTGTCTGATTCAAATAGTTTACTGCCTCAGTTTAGAGTTTCATTTGTTACATTATTGTAGTTTATATTCTCATACTTCACTACTTTCACAGTGCAGTCACAGGGGTAGACCATAATGAACTGTCTGTACAGAGTGAATTATTTTTACTGCTTTTGATCCTTTCACTGGCTTTCATTGTTTCCCAAACTTATCTTTCTTTCTGTCTGTTGTTGGGAAATATGGCAGTAGATATGCTGACCTCTCTGTCAGTCCTCCCCCACCTGATGCCAAGGAAACTCAAGCATCCATTAATCCATATAATTTCCACAGTGCTTTGTATCATAGCGAAATGATTTGCTTTCTTTACCTTTTGTTGTTCGGGGGTGGGGGAGAAGATACTTCCACTTTATCATTAGATCAAGACTCAGAAACCAGTTGTGAAAGACACAACAGTGCGTGGGTGAATAGCATTCTGCTAACTGGTATTGCTCTTTTGCATATTTAGCTCATGTTAGTGAGAGTGTGTGGACTGGTGCTTGAGTCTGAAGAGTTGGTTAAAAAGACAAAGTGTACACTTGCCTTAATAACAGTATGGCTGGGCTGCTTATCAAGAGCCTTTGCTTAGGGCAGCTGTTAAATTCAGGGGACTATATGTGACAAGTACTTTCTTCAGATGGTCGTTAAAAGCAGTTGCTGCAGTAGCAACAAATATTATCTGTTTCTGTATGTATACATACACTTTTGCTGTGAGGATATGTATTGTGAAAGAGTTTGGGTTCTGTTGCAAAAGCAAGAGGCAGCAAAACTGGTCCCCATGGGATTTACAACAGCCACAGAATTTCACCAGAAACGTTCGGAGATTATCCAGCTGACCACTGGCTCCAAGGAATTGGACAAATTACTGCAAGGTAAGAACCTTGCTGCCTGAGGTTCTCCTCCCCCATGTATCTAATTTTGAGTGAACCCTAAAATTCTCTGAGCAGTGGGGTGACTTGAGGGGGTCTCAGTCGGTATTCCTCTTGGTCAGCTATTAATGTGACAGTGACATTCAATTATGCTAAAACAAAAGGCTTGCCAAAGACCCTACTAGACTGAATATGCAACCTTTCACTCTCTAGACAGACTATTTTCAATTTGTTTTGGAGCATTTAATCTAACATACAGTTAAAATATTTGGCCTTTAATCTTATAGTAACATGGTAGCATAATGAGTGCTTCTGACTTGCTATAGTCATGTCAAAATTTACCATTTCATTCTCAAATTGCTGTCTTTACAGGGGGTATTGAAACAGGCTCCATCACAGAGATTTTTGGGGAGTTTCGAACTGGGAAAACACAGCTGTGTCACACACTGGCTGTGACATGTCAGGTTGAACAATTCATACATCCTTTGAAAGTCATTTCATGTCAGTGACATATGACTAGATATCAGTTTCAGTGGCTGCAGAACGTATACAGTAAGTTGTTCTGGCATACAACACCCTAAATAATTTCATTATTGTATTACCAGCAAGAGTAATCAATGCATTTATAAAAAGGGTGGAATTTTATGGACATCCATGGTGGAGTAGCTGCAATTTTTTTTGTCTAGCTTCCTATTGACATGGGTGGTGGAGAGGGTAAAGCCATGTACATTGACACGGAAGGGACATTTCGTCCAGAGAGGCTGTTAGCTGTGGCTGAAAGGTTTGTATATGAACACATTTTCTCCCTCCATATTAAAAGGGATTTATGTTTCTCTCTTTTTCTGCCCTTTTATTTATTTATTTTGTTTGTTTTTTAATTATATGCCTAAACTTTTTCAAAAGTCTTTAAACTCTTTTACAAAAGTAATGTGTACATTTATATCAATAAGAGCATGCAGTGAATATCCCCTATTATTATGTGCAGGTATGGACTTTCAGGCAGCGATGTTTTGGATAATGTTGCCTATGCACGAGCTTACAACAGTGACCATCAGTCTCAACTCCTCATTCAGGCAGCAGCGATGATGGCTGAGTCAAGGTTGGCACCCACCTTCCTATTAATGCGCTGTATGTGCTTGTGTACGCACACAAGTCTGTTTAACCAGGCATGGGAATTGGCTGCCATTTGGTGGAATTCAGATTTCTGGGGGGTTGCTTTCCGCCTAAAAAAAAATTAGGTGCCGCTTTTCTTTTGTAGGCAATTTTATACATGTATAAAGAAAGGGCTTTGTTTTCTTCCGTCATTGACTATATTTTGCATTACGAGCTTTGTATTCTCACTGTTTTGATTTGAGTGTGCAGTTCCGTTACGCCTGTTGTAACTTTTCCGTGCGCACTTGTCACTGTACAGACTCAGACTGAGTCAGACTTTTCCCATCATTTCCTCCAGATTTCAGATTTTTTTTAGGTGAACCAATTCCCATGCCTGTTAATATATCTGTACACCATTTAGGCATATGCATATGACTTACAGGACACCCCTCCTGAAAATACTCTGATCGATCTTTGAGACATTTTGGGGGATGCCAATGTTAGGATGTAGCTATCTCCATACTATGGTTTTATATTTATTCATAGATGGTATTTTCATTCAGCAAGAGTGATAGCGCTTTTGTATGGTGGCACTGTTTATCATGGCAACACTTTTGTGATTGGATTGCGGCATCTGTGTAGACCATCTGTGGTTAGGTGTCCAGATTTCTGTGGAAAGTGAGCGTGGAGCTTAGTAAAACGGCATGCAGGTGAACAGTGTACTTTTGCCAACGTTTAATAGAGACACTCTGGTGCAGGTATGCTGTCTTGATCGTCGATAGTGCTACAGCTCTCTACAGGACAGACTACTCTGGGCGAGGAGAATTATCTGCTCGCCAGATGCACCTGGCACGATTCTTGCGCATGTTGTTACGGTTGGCTGATGAGGTGTGGTCCTGTGATTCTCTATTGCGTCCTCTTCCCCCTACTGTCTCTCCCCCTTTCCTTTTCTCTGGTTTTCTCTTTCGTGAAGGAAAGAAAAACAGAGCAGCCAAGTTTTTTTTATAACTTAATAATGATCTCTTGTCATGTAATTTGTTCATCTTTGTTCATATTTCTTTGTCAGCAACTCAAAAGATTTGAAAGACCCGTGCAATGTGCACACATTACGCGTAGTGCCAAAACAGAAACTGGTATTCACAATAAAGCTGAAGTGCACCTCATTCATGAATTTAATGACCAACAACAAATTTAATGGGCTATTTTCATCGCAACAGCAATATTTCTTGCCAAGAAGGACACAGCCTACATCTACAAAAAGCAGAGAAGGTGCGGCACAGAATAGTGTTTAAAATGTGTCTGCCCTCCATTGGTGCTTTTTTTGGCATCGCCTACCACTATTGATAAAGCAAAGGGAACACCTGTTACGGTCAGCTGGTGGTGGCTGGTTTGCTTGCAGACGATGACCTAGCACATCCCACAGGTGCTTGATCATGTTAACAGAGCTGCCAACTATTACGGAATTTCCGTAATCTGCTACGGAAATCAATCTCTGGTTACGGACCAACGGGAATGCTGTTTTTTAAAAAAAGCATCCTTTTTTCCAGGCGAGACAAACCGATCATATGAATTAGTCATGCCGGAAGTTGGTGTCGACAATGTTTCTCTTGACCAGCCAGCCTTCCGGTTATACATGTCAACAGCCAATCGGGTATGCGTTTCTGTAAGCTGATCGCCTTTTCAGCCTGTGGCAGTGTGTTGAACTAGTTTTGAAAACTCTTAAAATGGCGAATAGGCTGGCTGCTGAAGCCAAGGCAGATGTTAGCGAAAAATTGCGTGTCGGTTGTCAGCTTTATAGAGAGGATTACATGAAGCGGTATCCGTGTATCAAGCCGTCTTCAAAAGCAGGATTCGTGCGTTGCAAACTGTGCTTGTCTGAGTTTAGTATTCGCCATGGAGTAGGTACGTGACAATCTAGGTCAGAGAGGAGGGGGGGGGCAGCGTGTGAAACTCTCTTGAGAATTTGAAGCCAAGTTTTTCGCAAGTGGTTTAGGGTACCAAAGGTTTTAATTATACGTGAAATATTTACTTTTTAAAAACAATCCTCCAAACCATGATAGTCAATAATTGTTCTTATCCTTAAAACATCTCTTTCCAGTGACGCTTGTTTGTAAGTCCACTTGGAGCTGGCAAAAAAAAAGACGCTCCCAAGAACAACCTTGCGATACAGAAGCTATAAGTAACCCATAGCATAAACTATTTAATAAATTGACTCATTAACATTTTTGATTGCATATTCTTAATTTTATGAGGTTTCAATCCATGCCCTTTTTTTTTAATTCAATTCAATTTTTCTCAAGAGTCCTGTCTGCTTAGAAAAATGGTTTCGTGTTAAGCAAATCCCAGCGTGTCTAATCGAAAAAAGACCTAGTCTAAAATCTGACTGCCGTAAGCTCGTTATTTCTTTTCTTTGGTAGAAGAATCATTTTCAGTTTCGTTTCACGCATAATCTTGAAAATCTAAGCCCTGCGAATTTTGCTGTGAACTGAGAAACAGAGCAGGTATACCGATAGCGTCTTTTTTTCATTTACATAGTGTGGCACAAGATATCGTCACGTGACCAATAAAGATTGTTTACTATTGGTTTAAACTTTATTCATGACAACCTTTGCTCTTTAGGCCTCTAGAAGTGTTGACATACTCCCTCAAGCAGGCGTATTAAAGAAAAAGTATTGCTTGGTTAATGGAATTAGTATTTGTGTTTCATTTACAAATAATAATATAAATGAATGAACTGAAACTTATTTTCATTGTTTAAATTTAAACGCCATGTAAAGTGTTTAAATATTTAGTCTTCTAGTACTCTTGTTTTTCATGCACACTTAAGTGTGTAACTTTAGGTATTTAAAAAAACCAGTAAAATCAATTAATAGTACTGTGATTGTATTGCTGAGAGTCTAAGCTTTCCATTGATATCTTATTTATAAATATTGGTGAAGATCTGTAGAAGTTATGAACGTTTAACTCGGTTCGCTGGACACAATTTCCCTTAAGATCCTCATGAAAAAAAAATGTTGCAAAATCAAAGAAAAATTCATAACTCCCTTAATTTTTGGCCTATTTTAGTAAAGTTTATTTCATTTTGTTTGTATTTTTAAGCTCTTTATATTAATATACATCACTTTAAAAAAAATTGAATTTTTTTGTCACGTACCTACATGAAGGCATGATGTTGAGCGCCACTGTGAGGCCACTATTGGAGTATTGCAGCTATTTTGCATGTAAGATGTGGAAGTTGCGACTGGTTGTTACTGAAGTTCTGTTCCAAATTACTGAAATTCTGTTTTTGTGTTATTGATCTTAAGTTTTAAGGTTGGCAGCTCTGTGTTAATTTCCAATGAATTTGCTGGCCAGTCACTGCTGCTGCAGAGAGGTGGTGATGTCTCAAGCCCTGTGTGGTGTGGCATTGTCATCCTGGAGAATGGCACGTGGTCCCACTGCCTGCAGCGCTGGGAGTATTGGGGGCTGTAGAGTGTCATCTCTGTGGACCATGCCAGTGAGGATGCCTTGCACACGGTGCAGGGTGTTTTGTAGGCCATGCCCATTCCTCCACAAACCTTCATCAACCTGCCACCAAATGGTTCATGCTCCCTTACAGTGGCATAAAGATAAGGCTCATGCTATCACCCCCAGACGCTGATTCTGCCGTTGTGAAACAATCTGGCAAAGATGGATTCATCAGCGAATAGAATTTGGGGCCGCTGCTGACATGTCCAAGCCAGATGATGATGTGCCCAGGCCATCTGAGCAATGCCTTGAACTGGTCTTTGGACAGGTTGAACTCAGGGTAGCCTTACACAGTCGGTTCCTAATCGTTTGATCACTGTTGGTGACATTCCTGGCTGGCAGGTTGCAGCTGTCCCTGATTTGATGTCAGCTGTACTGTCCCATACAGCCTGTCTGGACGTCAGTTGTGGATGTCCCAGTCATCAGACATTTCCTCTCTGGTTGTACTTGTAATGGTCTCACAAAGTCGCAGTGACTGGATGGGATACTCTAATTGGTGATGCCTTCCTGCAGCCACCCAACTTCAGTCATCGTCTTGAAGGCATAGTTACAAACTGTTTTTCAACCTCATCCATAAATATCCACCAGTGCCTCAGCAGTGGCTGAGCTATGTTCACGTTGCACATGGTTTGCATGTGCATTGTGGTTTGTCACCTGCATGAATTTGATTTGTGCACATTGTCTCACATATTGGGTGCACACATTTGACTGCTACTTGTGTTGTGCATGACCACGCCAGCACTGATTTCCACACACTGACATTCACTGTGCATACATGTATGTGGAGTTAAATGTTGTCTTCCAGATTATACATCGATGATCTGCCTGCCCAATTGCAGCTGGTCTTTCAATTCTTATGAGCAGTATATATATATATATACTCTCCTTTTAATCAACACTGTCACTGTTTCTCTGTTAAATCTCAGAATAAGACTTGTTGCTACTGCAGCCAGAATGCGTTTAGGAAGAAAATATTCTGTAAGGAATTATTCCAGGCATGCTCTTTACTTGGGATGTTGTTTTTAAATTTTGACAGTATGGAGTGGCAGTGGTGATAACAAACCAGGTTGTTGCACAAGTTGACGGCGCAGCTATGTTTTCTGCTGACCCCAAGAAACCAATTGGTGGAAATATTATAGCCCATGCTTCAACAACAAGGTGAGTAAAGGCATTGTTATAGGGAGTAAATATCTTCAGCTAGAATGGTGGATAAAGACCGTTTATTTAATCTGGTGAGCAAAATCTTTTTATAGCTTACGGAGTAGAAGTTTGTTTAGAATGGCGAGTAAAGGCTTTATTTAATACGACGAGCAAAGTCTTTATACAGTACATTGAGTACAAACCTTATCCATTATCCATTAATCTTTATCCAAATACAATGGATTTAAATTTTCTTCTACAAAAACCCAAGCGATAGTATTTAAAGTACAAAATCAGTAGTTAAAAAAACTAAAAATGCATTTTTAATAAGATTAAATTGATTTTAAATAGTGATGAGGGGATACAGTGCCTTTGAATGATTTGGGATTGAAAAGAAAATTCCAGTTTAAAGGACTCTGGGATGTTGCACTATTATCGATGTCATAATTCAGAGTGCTTTATTTTTCAGGTTATATCTGAGAAAGGGGCGTGGTGAGACAAGAATCTGCAAAATATATGACTCTCCATGTTTGCCTGAAGCAGAAGCCATGTTTGCTATAAATGCTGATGGAATAGGAGATGCAAAAGACTGAGCAGTGGAACAAGACCAATTTCCTGGGATGAGAAGGGTGGGGGTGGGAGGTGGCCAACTGGGCTTAGTTGACCAAAGTAGATGTCATGTTGGAAGCTGGGATTTTTGTGTCTGACAGTGAAAGCTTGTTTATGCAGCTCACTCTATGTATACAATATCTTTCTGTGAGAAAGAGTTGGTTTCATGTGTTTGAATGTCTTTTTAATTAAAATTAGAGAGAGGTTTTGTGTTTCTATTGTTTCTGATGCTCGGGGATTTAAATGTCATAATCAGTGGCATTCTGCTCCTTCCTTACAGTTTCACCAGGTTTGGTCCATGATTTTTCAAATGTTTCTTCAAAGCCTTATACCTGCACTTCAAAGTTTGCGTAGTAGGACACACTAGGGGCTGTTAATTGTCATCATCCTAGGTTCAAGTGTTCGGATATGTAGGAATGCCACTCTTTTTTTATGGCACTATTACCATTATCGTCTTCATTGTTATTGACTTAATCGCCATGAAAACTCCCACCATTCGATCTTTCATATACAATGTACACCCTGTTTCTTCTCCTGCTTATTCTTTTACTTGTTTGTTGCCTTCATCTGTCTTGTAATTGTCTTTAGGAGTTCGGTGACTATATCAAGCTAAGTTTCATGGTGTCAGTATGTACATTTTTTGGCAGAGTTGTGGTTAAATTAATAGTATGAAAAAACATTCCGCGCATTTATGTTTTTGTGAGTGAATTTGTGCGGGCTACTCATTCCCTCTCAGCATCCCTACTCCATCCTAATACACGTTTTGCAACTGGACGTTCAGGAATAAAAACCATTTCCTTTCCATCACCCCGTCCCCCACCATCCTGCATTAGAAGCAGATGGGAGAGGGGAAACCCTAAGGGTTTAAAAATAAAAGCAATGTGAATATTGCACACTCGGGACCTAATACCCTAGCAGAATGAGTACCAAGGAAAAAACGATAGCGAGTCGTGAATATGTGTGTGCATGTGCCTATATTGCCTGTGTGCACGTGCGTCTGTGGATGATGGGTAGGATAGGTATGCTGGGTTTTTTTAAAGATCTAAATTTGGGGGTGGAGCATGTGCCACTGGTTAAATAAGACAGCACATTGTTTCCTGACTAAATGTGCCAGTTGGCTTCTCGCTTCATACAGCTGTAAAGTATTCCCTTCTCCCAGCCCATTGATTTCAGATAAAAAGTGTACAATGGTCCATAGACTGTCTAAAGTGAACACTGCTGTAGGCTGGATTTCTCCACTTCTAAGAAAAGGCATCTGAAACAAAACATTGTCTAAATGCGTTTTGCGTGCTGGATCAATAGAGAAAAAGTTGAAATAAAACTTTACTGTTTAACAATATTTATATTTGATGCAGATTATAATGACACTGGGCCAGCTAGTACCTAGTACTGGCAGGGTAGCTCTAGATCGCCAATTTTTGTGACTCGGCCAGGGCGCTGACCTCTGAACCTGAAGGCAGTGGTTGGATTCCCGTTCACCGCTCGACACTCCCCCCGTTTGACCCAGCTGAGAATAGGTACCTGGCCCATGGGTCAGGGAAGGTAAACCAGCAAGGGAGAGGAGATGAGCAACTCCCCCACCCCCTTACGATGGTGGCCAGCGGAAAAGCGGGGTCTCGTATAACCATACTTCCTAGAAACAGGTCACGGGACAACCTTTACCTATCCTTCAAAGGATAGTTTCAGGATAGCATATGGACAGCGCATGTTCACCTTCTCGGCATCCACCCAATGGAACTCACTTCCCCACAACATTCGCCACTCCCCATCACTACAGACTTTCAAACGTAACTTAAAAACTTTTTTTTCCGCAAGTATCTTGACTAACGTCACGACTACCTGTCTGCATTAACCTACAACTTCCTCTATTATGATATTTTTCCACCCATCTGTGACTGAAGGACGATCTGTATCCCAAACTGTGTTTCGTTCATCTCTCCCTCTGTGTGTTTGTTGCGTTCATCTCTCCCTCTGTGTGTGTGTGTGTTTCGTTATTTTCACTGAGTATGTGCCTCGTCCGCGCGAAGTGTGCATGAAATGTGTTCTCTCGCGTTACAAATCCACATTTATTTATTTATATAAGCCGTCACTGACTGGACTGTGCACCTAGAGTGTGTTTACAGTTACCCCCAGGGTGTGTGAGTGTGGGGGGTGATACAGTACATTACTGAGCCTCCTCCCTCCCGCCTCCCACGCATACTCTGCATATATCTCCATCGATTTACGGTATCTTATAGAAACAACCAAATTGCTAGTCTTTCTGAAACCGACTACTCTAGAATTAACCATACTGACGCCCACCCCGACTTTTTTAGAGCTTTTTGTGGAGGTGAGGGGTGGGGAGTAACAGCTGAATGGTGATTGCTTCAGAGCCACCCTGGACACCAAACCTGTATTCTAACCCTAGGTAGGTGCCGGGTGCTGTCGGGTTAGAGCCATTCCCACCTAGACTTCGTCATTAGCTTTTTGGGGATAGCCAATGAAGTGAAGATGCTTTTAGCATCTCCTAGCAGAGTTGTGTTCAGCGACATCGTGTAATCTGAGTTTAGGGGACCGATATCAAAGGACCGCGAAGGTGCTTGCTAAATCTTCGCCCAAAGTCCTCTTTTCCTGTCTGGCGCCCTCTGTTTATATGGGACCCGGCCCCCGTTCCACCGTTAACTGTAAGGTCACAGCTAACATACTGCCCTCCAGTTCCAGCGGTCGGTTCTTATCGGAACATTAATTCAGACTCGTTGGTGATAGCCCATGTTAAAAGTGCATGCCCGAGACCGAGAGTTGAAAAGTCATTGATCACTGCCTCGGCAGTACTTAACTCACTTGTTACCCTCCACAGTTTGCTTCACAGCGGAGTTCAGCGGAGTACAACTTGCTCTAAGATTCGTGCGTTCTGTTCGCTACTTAAAAATTACTTCTAATGGCAGGTTGCCGACTGGGGAACATGAAAGATTAGTGACTGTTACCAGGTACTTAGAAGCTTCTGGTACAGCAAAAGGCATGGCATGCGCACTTCTTTTTTGTTCGTTTCTCTAGATGTCCGCTCCAGTCTCCGCGATGAAAGCTGGTGTCCAGTTCCCGTCTTGAATGCCTGAATGCTTTGGGTAGCTGTGGATGATGAGCTCTGCTTTTAATTGTCTATGGCAATTGGGACATTCTCCTGTCAGTCCAACACCAAACTTTGTTTAGAGGCGGTGGTTAACCCAGAAAAAGAGCTTAGATATGAAAAGACTGCGCGAACTTTTTTTTAACAGATGATCACCCACCCACCAAAAAGCTTAGGATCGGCATGAAAAAATAGGGTCGGTCGGGTGACCGTAACCACAACACTTTTTTTGGCCTAATCATAAAACTGTGGTAACTGGTAAAACAGATAAAAACTGATGTTTATTTATTTCTGACAGGTCAAGAAGCAACTTAGAACAGAGAACAATTTTTAAAAAAAAGTAGGTTGCATATGCACTTCGAGATTCTCGTCATATTCAAGAAGATACCTGCGTTTTCTTTTTTGGATACACACAGTTTCGTACAACAGACGTAAGCAAGGCTGTTAAACCTAAAACACTTTGAAGAATGTAATTTCACTTCAAACACGATCTTGGGTCGAACTCGATCCACAACACTTTTCTCTTTTGTCTGTCCTTTGTTTGAGTTCTTCTCAGAAGATCTTCAGCGGCGCATTGTTATCTAGTAGATCTTTTTAAAAAAAGACCATAAAAAATATATAGTGGTATGGCTTGCCTGCGCTCAACTGTAATTACTGCTGTTCGCAGAAAGTGGGAGAACATGATGCAAAGCGGTTTACACAATTTTTCATTTTCACAACATGCAGTTTGATTAGGGCTATTTGAGCTGAAGATGGAAGATTTAATTCTCACCCACTTCCTGCTCTGTGTTTCATCAATACGTGCGAGCATGCGTTCGTTCTTTCCTTGTTCAGTGACACTGGGTGAGTGCTAGTTGATATGCACCAGATCTAAGAACCTCCACAACAGCTTGAGCTCGAGATATACAAGATCATCTTTCTTGTCATCTACGCTTCGCTTTCATTGTAGAGTCATTTGCAATAAAAACATTGAAACCTGTCTAGAAGTTGAGCCACTTGTGTTGTCTTTGCCAAGTAGATTGGGAAATCACACACGTGGACAAGCCAGCTCTGCAGTGTAGCGGCATAAATCAGCTTGCCATTTGAAATAAGTTGGCAATTAGGTTTTGTTTTGTTTTTTTCACCCACTTCCACGACACAACAGGGTGACCTTACGAGAAAGCGAGTGATCACTGAGGAAGAGAGAGGGGTTGTCTGAACTGTGTAACTGGTGTTACTACAAACAAACTAAAACAATAGCGCGGTTTACGAAACTCTTGTCGTGTCATGACTTTAATATACAAAGTCTGTGTCAGTATAGGCCATGTCGCAAACTTGCATCACATTGGTACTAAAATTTAAATTCTCCGACAATTGCTATTTCAGAAAGAATAGCAAGTGCGTTTTATAAGAAAAGTATTACAGATAGAGATGGCTAAACTATTTGAAATATATGAGTAAATGAAGACTTATTAGCCAAGATAACACAAAGTATTAGACACATACTGGCCTTGTATTGGCTTACAATATTGGCACACAGCGTTGGTCCAGTAAATACTGTAGCGTTATGTGTCGTCACGGCACCAAAATGTAGCATTACCGTTTTACAAGTAGGGGTCACGGTGCCAGAATGTAGCGTTATGTGTAGCGGTCACGGGCACCAAAATGTAGCGTTATGTGTAGCGGTCACGGGCACCAAAATGTAGCGTTATGTGTAGCGGATGGTGAACCCACGGAGGGTCACGGGCACCACGAAAGCAGAATGTAACATAGCGCGACACCACAAAGAGAAATGCCTTACCACAAAATAGTTGCGAGGTAGCAATGTCACGTCACCACCCACTCGTCCGTAACTTCAACGTCTGACTTATCAGTTAAGTCCGTCCTGCAGTGCGTGGGATTTTAGTCTGCATCTCTGTTCTAATTGAAATGTGCTGCACTTGTTTTGTGGTCTATTTCTAAATAACCTACAAGAGATGCATATTGTTACAATACCTGTTCCCTCTATATTATTTCTGACGATTTAACTGACATTAGGTCATTGTGTGGTATATCCGTGCATGTTTTTCTTCGATAAGGATTTACTTATTATTCTTAACCTGATTGTGTCCCTTGCGATATACCCTACTGTTTTAATACCGTACCTGTATTTACCGGTATTCCGATATACGTACCTCCACGCCTACCGTGGATAGTATTCGCAGGAGACATATCTTCATGGCTGCACGTTCGCGTGCACGATAAGAAGCTGAAGTGCGCGACAGTGTGGTCACGTGATCTGTCTACTGGCTGAATGTGCTGGAGGCGTGAAATTACTGGCTGTGTCCCACTGCGCGACAACGGCTTGCATTTCCGCAGGTCTCCATCCGCACTCCCATGTCGAGCTCTTGCCGCAGAATCAGATCACGAACGCGTGCTTGTCGATGATACAGCGGTTGGAGCTACAGTGCTGCAAAGAGTTGTGAATTATTTGTGTTATGGTTCCATAGCTTTGTTATCTGTTGACCCCACACTGCCCCATAATCTCGCGAATCTGCATGCGTGCTTGGCCGGGATACTTGCTTTTGCCCGTGTGCGTGATTGTGGGCGCCTTAATTTCTGTGTCCTCGGCCTGATTCCTGTTTTTCACTACATGTCTGCAGAAACAAAACGAACATTCTATGCCGTCGCATCTAGAGAATAAGATACTTTTAAATTTAAGCAAATTGAATATCCAGTATAAACAGGAAATGGAATGCATAATAGCCAACGATCATAACACGAGCAGGTAGCGCGAGTGACTTCAGCCACATAGAATTCACACAAATTGATCGCCAAGCCGAAAGCTTGACTCCTCTTCCCTTCAAATTTCGTTCTGATTGGCAAAGAATTGATGTTTTTACAAACATCTTTTCTGAGGAAGTTAAGGATCTTTTTTATGAAGCTTTTTGAATCTCGATTGATATGTAAGATTTTATTTTGATATTGGTGTTGGGCTCTTTTTACAATCAGAAAGTATAATATGCTGATGGAAAGTGGACTATAGCATTATCAATTTTTCTTACATGTATAGACGTTTATAGAAAAGTAAGGTGAGAATTACGACAGCTTTTCTTTCTTAAGAAGCTGACACGGTTCTGTTCGTCAACGGGGGGGTGAGCTGGCGAAGTGGAAAAGGGGAACATTTTGGCCTGTCGGTCGGTTTTTCGCTCCTGGACTTAATATTGCGACTACCTCCGTCATGAGCACCAAATTGTTTTCCCTCGAGTCAGTTGGACAGCTTTCGAAAATCCAGACGTGCTGGCAACCACGCCGATCGATACCGCGTCTGGCCGGTCGCCACAGTACGTGACACTGACGGAGACACCAAGCCCTTGTAGTACCCCAACTTCCGGCACTCTGCAAGGGTGGCCGAGTATTATAAGACCATTATATTTTCTATGCTGAATGCATTTCGATGTAACGAGATCCTTTCGTTTTTTTGTATTTAAAAAATCTTTATAACTGGAGTTTTTCTACACTCAAGGTTTAACGGATATTTTACCAATCAACCTGCACAAGAATAATTAGCAAGGATCGACTTATCAAGGATTTCCATCTCTCAGTAGGTCAATAGTATAGATTTGGTCCTTCCATTCTTAAAAGGAAAAACACAAGATGCGAATATTTCAGGGAAGCCTACTTACATTTTTCTGTTTAAAATGCAAACCTCATACCTTACATCAGGAAGGAACTGACGATCAGCATCAACGCGAATTTGACGTTGGTAACCTGCATCTTGCAGGATTTCAACTGTACATTCAGAATCTAATTGCTGAAACAGGACAAACTCAGTAATCATACGCCTCCTAGAAGCTCTACAACCGGGTGACAGTAACATCCACCTGCTTTCAGCATCACTTACAAAAAAGGCGAATGAACACTCCTTTGAGCACATATAAGTGGTTTTTCTTTTGTAGCCCCAGACGTTCTAAATCCTGACTGTGATGGAACTAAAAGGTGTTTTTTTTAATGAGTTCATAGGTACCTCATCTCCTTAATGAGGCCTCGACATGTGAACTACTCTATTGCCAAACTGGTTAAGTAGGCATACACACCTGCCCGAAATCAGTGGTCAAATTAGTAATGTTATTGAGCTTGCAATTCTTGTTAGGCGCCAATTTGTATTTGGAGTCTCCTCCAGGCTTAACGGTCCAGGGCGAGCCGTCCAACCTCATTCCGAGTCTTTTCCATAGCCTTCAGCTCCACTTCCACAGTCCTTGTCCAGGTAGCCAGCTGCCTCTCTTTCGTTTCCCAGGTGAGTCCACTTGAGAGCTGTATTGAATTTGTGTGGTCTTGTTTTCTCCATGCGAAGACATGGGCCAGCCATCTCCATTGTCCATGCGTTACTTCATCCACTGTGCAGTTTATGCCTGTGTCCCAGTTAGCTGCTGCTGCTGCTGCTGCTAATCCACCCTGAGGATGCGTCGAAAGCATCGTTGTTCAAAACCTTTTTCTAAAGACATTGCGTTAAAAATATATCTCTGGAACCCTCAGCGTATGCGTATACCTGATGTACCTCGAAGGCAAATATTTTTAGCTCCCCTGAAAGCAGGTCCCCTATCACCTTAGCAATTAAACAGCTTGTTATGTCCCTGCGTGTCAGATGTGACGTGAGGTGCTTTCTCTTGACTCTTTCGACCAGATCCTGAGGGATGAAGACAGACTGGCCGTCAGAGTGTACATAGGTATCAAAACAGAAGATACCAAGACCTTTTGTCTCCCATCAGCTACATCAATGTTGGACTTTGCCTAAAGCTTCCCGCAGCGACTGGCGTGGAGATGTAGGTGTCAGGTACAAATAATGGGAAACCTTCCGTGTGTGCGACTGTTCCCAACACCCCTTCCCTGCAGGTCCACGCATGGGTGTGGAATGGAATGGAGGGGAGAGGTTAGGATGCGGGAGGACAGGCGGACGGTTTGTATTGAAAACTTGGGGCTTGATGATGATAGTTGTGGTCGAAACAGGGAGAAGCCAAGAAAACAACAAAATCTACTTCTACACCACTTGCCGTGATGTTCACGGTTACAGTTCTAACAATATGCATAATAAGCAGCATATTAGATGTAAGGTATTTAGTGGATAGACGCAGGACACATAAGTACACCACATTCTATACTTGACAGGGCTGGGAATTGACCTGCAATGCACTGAAACAGACTGCCTAGTGTGGACATGCATGACAGGTCAGACACACCACTTTGAGCTACTCGCACTCAGTCACACAAGTACATTGACAACATAACCCAAACTATAGCAGTCAGGAGGTCCCAGCTGCCCATGGGAACCTGACCCTTAGTTCTTAGCTTAGGGGGTATAAAGAGGCTGGACGACCAGGGTGGGGGCTTTTCGCATTCTGGCTTTTTCGCTTTGGGTTTCTGTTAGACTTTTGAAAGATGGATTAGCCGGAGTTACAAAACTGGAGAAAGATATGGAGACAGTAGCACTGGGTGTGTCGAATAAAAAGTACTGAATTACAAAGTATTTGTGGACTTCTGTATTTGTGGTGCGCGTGAAACCGCCCGCGGAAACAATACGTCATGGTGCCGCCCGACGTAATATTACACAATGACGGTAACTGAATACGCTGTGCGACAACCCGCGTCCTGTTCACATGTTAACCCATGTGGCAAATCCCTGGATTAATTTTCAGTTGCTTTCTTGTCATCCTGGGCTTGCAGAGGACGCAGGCATTACGACGCACTACGATGTGATCTCACCAGTGTGCAGGGTAAGCAAAAGACAAGACCACATTCGGATGCAAATGAAGTTTCGTTCATTTGATCTCAGTTTCAGAGCAGTTTCATTTTTATCCCTACTGCCACCGATAGAGGTAAATGAGTTTTTTTAAATAAAAAAAACCCTGAAAACCATGAGGAAAAAAGACTTCAGTGCACCGACAATTCTGGAATCTCGATAAACCTTCAAGCAATAGACAGACTTTTGTAGAATACGTCAGAAATCTCTGGAAGAAAACGAATTTTAACTTATACTAATCGGAATGTTGTGCAAACTTTAGGAACGCTGTAGACAGACACACGAGAAAGCTGTGCCGTAAATTACAGTGCTCAGCTTGACCTTTAATAAGCAGCTGACGTTTACGCTATGCAACCGATACTTACAGAAGATGATGGAACTTTCTAGAAAGTACGACCGTCTGGCCACTTCAGAAGGTGAAGGGGTATCTTTGGAACAAGGGCACCTTCGGACGACGTGGACTTACGATGTCCAGACATAACCACGAACCCCCAGATGCAGGCACATGGACATAAAAATGATAACGTACAGATTATTTTTGGCTGCGAGAATGAGTCCTTATGGATGGCTTGCATGACCATTCGAATCTACACTTCGTCATAAGAGCGGTCGTAAAGCTCATCCCCCCTGTGTATTTTACGTCCACCTTTACGTGTGAAAAGGAGATCAGAACACTCTTACAAGCCAGCCCTGGACTGTAGAGCAGCTCAAGTGAATCCCGCTGAATGCTTTTCCGCTCGGACGTGCAGACTTTCCAGATAGAACCGTGGGTTGGGTTGAAATTTCGTGATAGCGATCCCTTCGACCAGGCAAAACAAAGAAATAAAAAAACAAGAAGCTCTCGGTATTACACAAAGAGCAGAAATACACATGACTGCACTTGCTTTAAAGCCCGACACTGAACACCCCCCCCCCCCACACACACACACAAAGCATCAGAAACCAGAATCTCGAAATTGAAGCAGGTACTGGTATACAATCTTCTCCCACAAATTTAGGTTTTCAAACATCCCACACTTTTGGACAAACTGTTTACACACGCCTGACCTCACATGTTTTAAAGTCACGACAAAAATGCTTGGACAACACCGGGACCTCTACTGGTTCAGAAGAGCCATATTCTCGAAAACTTTCCATTTCTTAAAATCTTCGATTATACAAAATTCGCAACTCCGCCGTTCCAGTCTCCTACCCGGTAGTTGTCTGGATATGCTGGTGCTGCAACCTGGTCAAGCCTTGGTCTTGGCATTATTGATTATGGACTTGGCTCTCAAAACACACTGCCCCAGACAGAGGGGAGATTTATAGACACGAGGAATGTGAGGGACTCTGGAAGGGTGAGTCAGAATTCCTACGGCGTCTTTAACACCCTCCCCAGTTCAACCGGACAATTGAGTGAGGCACGCATGCGTAGAATAGATTCGGGCAATAATTTTTTTTAAGTCCGCGGATGGAGAAGGGTTGGGATGGGAGCGGATACATGAAGGCCAGATTTCGTGTTCAGAAGGCACAGTTTACACAGCTGAAAAACACTGATGATTGTGTCAAGTCCAAAGGGGCAGCGCCAACTTTCATCTCTCTCTCTTTCTCTCTCTCTCCCCCTCTCTCTCTCTCTCACTCAAATGGTGCTAGTCAGCGAACGAGACAAAAGTGGCCGATGCTTTTAGTTGTAGGACCTCGGAAGCATATGGGCGCTTTTTGTCGCATCGCTCACGATGGCAATGTACGATAGAAATAAGGGGATTTGTTGTTGTTGTTGTTGTTGTTGTTGTTTTTTGTTGAATAGAGAGTTCAATAACCGCAGATGTTTTTTTTGGCTTTTTTAAAAATTTAGTCGAATCGTGGTTGCCCAACAAAGAAGAACGCACCAGTTATGGTCAACTGATATAGAAGTCCTCCAGTAGAATATGAATTTTCCAAATGAACACCGGGCTGATTTGCATGAACGTTCGTATCTCCTGTTCATCTGTGAAAGTGCACGTAAAATGCACAAACCCGAAGTGCAGATACGAACGCTCATGCAAGCCACTCCTGGACTTTCTTACATGGGCGTTATTATCTCCTGCTCATACATAAAGGTGCACGTAAAATACACAGGGCTAACGGGCCTTAAGACTGTTCTTTTGGTACTAACTTGCATTGTAGCTGCTTTAGCGGTCATAAAAACGGTCGTATGGGCCATGTGCCCTGCGTATTAAATGTACTCTTTTACGTATGACCAGGAGATACGAACGCCCATGCAAGCCAGCCCTGACAAAAGTTAACCGTACGATCTCCTCAGCATAAAGGGTCACACCGCTCACGCAACTATGACCCAAAATAATCGAAAACGCGTACGCTTGTTCGCATATACAGATAAGACGGAAAGTGACCAGATGGAAATATCTTTATGTTAGTCCCCTCCTCCTCGCAAATTGAATTTCCCCTTTCAGCCTTGCCCCCGAAAACAGACATTAGTCCTAACACCTGCAGCGCATGAAGATGCGCAGGGATCGGAACCTGAGACCAGCCTATGATGCGGCAGAAACGGAGTGAAACAAATAAACAACATTTTAAAACATTCTGCTTTCGAGTACAGCAAGCGATGAATCTGAGCACCTCAAATTAAAAACGGCAGCTGGATGTGCAAAAAGGCACAAAACAGCGAGGGACAACAATGGATAAACCAGCGGGCTGTCGTACTTTTTCTTCCACGCGGCTGTTTGTGAACAGTATCTCCAAAGGATACAGTCTCACGTACTTGTGCCAAGCAGGGAAAGCAAACTTACATAAAGGGAGACATCACAGTGCAACTTCTTGTAGTTACAATGGAGGAAACACTTTAATGTGCGGTTGGCCTTGGCCGAGTGGTGAAGGTATCGGCTGAGGCAGATGAAATTATCGGATTCGACAGGTCTTTCTCATACAATTCGTTTTTCTAGTTTTTTTCTGGAATGGTTTAAGGGAAGTGTTAAGGTTTATGATTAGGTAGGGACTTCGGTTGGCACGTATAAGTCAAAGCATGAACTGTCATCCTCAACCTCAGTTTGTGCGAAGTTGAGATTAGTCGTGGGAAAAACATTCGTGGGCCGCTCATGTGATAAGCCCATCTTTCAAGCATGGCCGCTGACAAGATGTCGCTGGGGAAGAAAAAACGCTGTCTCCGGTCACGTGACCTCGTGATCGATTTTTGCCACAAAACGTTTCACACGGAACTGTGGAGCTAAAGGACAGTGGCGGCTTAGAAATATCGTCACTTTCTGCAGCAAAGACTACATCTTTTTTTCCCCCAAGGCGAGAGCGTCTCCGTAACGATTCTGTCCTGAACGAAACTCTATCGCAAAATATAAGTGACTCAGCACAGAAGATTTGATCGATCCAATTAGGGAAAAAGTGAGGTCCGTTTTTAAGCAGCAGGCTTGGTCAAACTTTCTGAATCGGACTTACTTTTTACTGAGTGTTAGCGAATGACAAACCAAAATCGAGATTGTCCGGCGAGGGGACAAAAGCTTCTGATGCTTACGTACAGATGTTAGAGATTGGAAACATCTTGCCTCATTCACTTTGTTGAGCCGATTGACAATCTGGAATTCTCACCCTGGTGGGCAACGACCTTTAGAACCATCATTTCGCGCTACCGAAACACCCCCTCTCTTGTTCCAGGTGTTGGGAGAAATGGCTGGGGGAGAGGAGGGGACAGATAAATAACTCTATCAGGTGACAACTAGAGCTGGTGCCTGCTATTCGGCTATCTCTGGGTATTGATCGTGTGGTCTGCTGAAGTGTGTAAACCTCATCTCTCCTGCAACTCTCTCCAACATTTCAAGAAGACGACGAGGAAAAATATCGTTTCGTTCGCTGAGGTGTTTTTTTCCGAAAGCTTTTTCTTCTCTGCCGCCGCCGTGTTTTGCAAGTTGACAGAAATGTACGTAACACTTTGCATGGGTTATATGGTTTGAGAATGTGCGACAATTCAGGACTTCACAATTCCATGTGCCACCTAATCACAAGAGATATATATCTGTATTTATTACAATGTTGTTTCCAGGCCAGGAGTAGGGTCGCGGCAGTGTGGGGAAGCTTACAGTCGTCATGGACTGAAAAGGAGACAAATATAACCAAGGTTTTTGCTGTCAGGCGTATGCCAGTCTCAATGCGTTTGAACTAGTGGAACGGACGAAGACACAAAAAGCTAGCTCTGCTGTCTGCGATGAAGACTTGAACTAAAACTGGCTCGAGATACTGACCAACACCTCCTTCCCCGTCACCGTCACCACAACTACCTCTCCACAAGAAGACTGTTGCAAACAAAATAAACAGGTATTGAAAATCTGCTTTTATTTGTTAATCAAAGAAAGTGATTGCTGTGAAAGGTACGTTTTGTTAGGGTTAAAACTAAATATCGCTTCTATCCAAGAAACTATTGGGCGTCTGTCTGGGAGATGACAGGGTTAGACTGTATTTAACGAATGCAATGGATACATACAATGATTCATGCATCCACACATACATACAGACACACACACACAAACACGCGCGCGCGCGCGCACGCACGCACGCACGCACGGACACACACTGAATTATATTCTGCTGGTGTATTCTATGTTCAGTTCTGAAAACCTCAGAAAGAAGACTGGTAGACATGTTTGAGGTAGAAAGGAAAATACTGTTCGGTTATGTCCACTGGATTGATAGGTTTTGCTGTGCAAGAAATGTTTGACAGGAGTCAGGCACACAGAGATCCCACATCCACATCTCAAAGATAGCTACATGTAAGCCTAAGCTACACGAAATATACGTAGAAGAAAGAATGTGAGCATAGAACGTAGAATTTGTGAGAGGAACGCGTTGAAAAGGAGATTGGATGAGGGCATATTTGTAGGTTATAGTTTCTCGGTTTCCTACTGTGAAGGTAACTGGTAATAATTTAAAAGGATAAGACCTATATATCAATGCCTTATGTCCGTCTCCCCCCACAGATCTCTTCCCTTTCATTATTTCTTTCTCTCTGACGTCAATCACGAGCACCCACATGCGCACACATGTGCGCACACACATAGGTGGATGTACACTGTACATTCGCATGCTTACACGCACACAAATGCGTCCATCCTCAAGTGAGATTCAGTAGTTGTCAATACAACTTTTTAAGATGGATGGCCTGAAAAATCTCCCAATATCTCCCATTTCATTTATCAAATATATTAAGTGTCACGCAGCCTTACAAAGGTTCGAAGCAATTCATTGTTCGTGCAGAGTCAATCTCATCGTGACAGGACGGCTAGTGATTCTGCTTAATCTGCTAAAACAATCGCAAGGACCAATATATTCATTGTTAATGAAGTCAGTCCATGTTACGTCACTCACGCGCCTATTTTTATTTTTCTTCTTTCATTTGGCGTCACACTGAGAATCAATACGCATGGCGGATCTGAAACCGGTACTGTGCTGCTTTTTGAGACTTTGAGCCGCCAGGGGGCGTGATGAAATATTGATGGAAATCATGCCGTCGGGGGATCTACCCCGATGTCCGTTCAGGCATTTATCACCTCCTTCTCACAGATGATTCGCATTTAGTTTTACTTCCAGTGCAGGTACATTGTAGATGCGCGGCACACGCATACATGCACGTGCAAGCGTACAAATAAAGGAATAAACAACTCCTCACACACACACACATCACACACACTTTCCATTCTCTGTCCCCCGAAGCTGGGAAACAACATCGCTCCATCTACACACAGGAACTAAATAAAGTTATGAAGGAATTAAAACCAACACCCATGTCCCTACTCTCTATCGGCACATCGAAGTCCTTACATAGACCTCTAGGTCGCCGGAGTTGTAATCGGGTTTGTTCGACTATTTCTCCCGCGGGTATGTAGACGCGTTTTCAAAGCGAACTTGCGCCCTCTGGTGGAGAGTATAGCAGTAGGAGGAAAACTCTGACGTATAGCATCTCCCTGACCAAACTGAGGCAAACAGCGGACGATAACAAAAAAAGATGACAACAAGAACTGTAATGCTGATGGAAGGGGCATCGCGTAGAAAAGGAACTTATCTGACGCCATGTTTTCATCTTCTGGACCCGCCAGTCGTCAGTTTCTTACTTTGTTCTTTTGTCGTTTAGATGATGGTTCAACAAAAGACGAATTAAAAAGCTTGTGAGCGGGCATTTTACGTGGGAGGAAGGGGAGTCATACGGGAAAGCTGGTCTCCGCTCTCACTTCACCCTGTCTCCAGCAGGAGTTGCAAGACTGAAAGATTGTGCGGGATATATCTGCAATATTGGAAACCCGTCTGACCGGTCTTTTCGTGGTTTCTCTCTTCATATAGTTTCCACAGCAACGTGATAAATACAGTCTCCACAGCAACGTGATAAATACAGTTCTCCGCAGACATTAGAATCGACAGCCAGTTAGGATTTTTAAAAAATGTACAGAGGCCTTTTGTTCTAATCTCATTGTTCTCAGACGAACGTGTGTGCGTGCGTGCGTGCTCGCGCGACCGTCTATAGTATGTTCGTATGAAGTATGTTTTCTATGTATCCGTATAATATATACATATATATATATATGCATGCATATAAATATGTTTGCATGTATATTATATCTCTTAGATACCAACGAACCTCTACACGCGCACGGAGAGAGAGAGAGAGAGAGTACATGAGGGGGTTTTATCGTCGCCGGAAAACTTTCGCTCTTTCAGATACCCTTGGCTGCTCGTTTCGTACACATCCACGCAAAAAAGACAAATAAATATAACATACTCAGTCATCTGTTTCACTCCTGTGCTAACTACGATAGACCACACAAGGTCCTCAACTCATACCTTGCACAGTATCGTCCCTTCGATTACAGATAGAGCCGTAGGCGATGAACACTAAAGGGGGAACCCTGCAAGCGTGAGAAGTCATGATGTCAGGCGATAGGACAAAAGCCTCTGCTACTTGTTTCAGAGATCGGAAGGATCTTATCGTCTCACGATTGCGACGTTTGATGCTAGTATAAGTCCCTTTAATAACACAAGCCCACTCAAACCGATTTCCCTAACTTTTAGCAGCACCGGCCCCCACATCTTTCTGCGAAAATCGTCCTGCCAGGTTTTGCAGCATTTCTGGTAGACGCTACAACTACCATGTATCAGGCTATTTATCCTGTCTATCCTGTTTCGGCAGCAGTGCAGACAGTCGGCTGCTTGCAGCCCAGTAAGGTAAACAAACTTACATTTCCTCACATGCCAGATCTAACG
Source organism: Lanistes nyassanus (assembly GCA_004794575.1). Taxonomy (NCBI): domain Eukaryota; kingdom Metazoa; phylum Mollusca; class Gastropoda; order Architaenioglossa; family Ampullariidae; genus Lanistes; species Lanistes nyassanus. The sequence continues at coordinate 1,413,976 of SMGT01006903.1, read as the reverse complement.
AAGCTGAATCTTTAAAAAGAAAGCAACAAAGCCTAAAAGGTGTATCCACATGCCTGTTCCCGCCATGCATTTCTCTCGATACCTGCAGTTCTGTTTGGCGCAGTCCTGTCATTTCCCAGACCAAACTGATGCTAATAGACGTCATGATTATGCCTTTTTGTCACTCATTCCCGTTTTGGTACTCAAGTACCAAACGGCGTCTCTCGTACACCGCCATTTTGACACTGTAGTAGTCTGATTGGAAGCTGTTGTAGACTGGTATATAAAATACAAAAATAAATGTGTAAGAGTAAGCGCGCTTTCGTCTTTAAAAGGATGACACGCATTGTAAGCCCACTCTTCAAGTGTTGTAGCTGCGGTTTAAGGTTAACCTCGTTATATTAGCTTGAGTAGCGTGAAAAGATTCCACTACAGAGATTTTAAGATAACTTTTATATCTATTTTTGAGTATGCCTGAAAGTTCGTGGTAGTGACCACTTCAACACAACACAACACAACACAACAAAACAAACAATATGAAAAAGACACTTTCAGCATTATACAAAGAGCAGAAATACATATGGCTGTACAGTCTTTAACCCAACGCTGATTTTTTAATAAACAAATATGCGTTAGAAGCCAGAGCATCGAAATTAATGTTAAGTCCAGACTGCGATACCAGGAAGACAGGATACTGGTATACCCAGATATTTAGATTTTTAAACATCGCGCACTTCCGTTTTGCACATTTCACGAGGGCAGACAAATAAACTGTTTACAAACGCCCGGCTTCTATATCTCTTCCCAGAATCCCAGCCTGGTCAGGATTTATGTTACGCGTAGATCCAGACATTTGCCAGCAACCACATTTCTTCCCTGAAAGCAGCCGCTTCTTTTTCTGAACATCACCCCAGGATTAGCTGGCCACATCTCTTCGGCAATAGACCAGAAACAGCTGGTCACGTGCTCAGTGCAGGCGGTCGCCCAACGAGGGGCGCCGGAAGCTGGCTGGCAAGCGATCACACGCTTCCTCGTGGTGCTGGAGCGCCAAAGTTTATAAATAGCCGTTGTCACGTGGGGATGCCTCTTGCAGGGAATGACTGTAACACTCTTACGTCACTGCACTTACACGATCTCTGGCAGTTTTGGATAGGGCTGTTTGAGCATTGCCAGGTTTTATATTCTTTGAAGTCTCGATCGCTCTTTCCCCATGCTATCAGAAGACGTGCTGTTCTGAGATATGTCTTCGGACGCAGCGTGGTAATCGATTATTGATTCGCCTGGCAAACTGGGAGGAAAGAATTATTGTGCCGAAGAAAGAAATGCACAAAGAGGGGAAAAATCAAGAGAAAGGGAGTGAGGTGGAATGAAGGATGGCAGTGTGAGAGATATATAATAAAAAATGTTGAAGGAATGGCAACTAGAGATAGAAGGAAAGGAGGAAGACGAGAAGGGAGGTAGAGGGAAAGACAGAAGAATCATGCAGTAAGGAGGGGAAAAGGCAATACGAGAGAGAGAGAGAGAAAGAGAGAGAGAATGAATGACAGACTGTTCCGTGTAATCACCAACAAAATGTTCTAATTATGGTAGATCCCACACTCTTTACTAATCTCAATACACTGAATTGATCACAGGTGACAAGAATACAGCCCAATATTGCTAGAAATTTCAGATTTCATATCAAGCAAATTAAAGCAGCGTGTTTGACTCGTAATGCGAGCGAAAAGAAATGTGATGGACGCAGCCATCACGGAGACGGTTTCGACACCACCCGCTCACAGCGGGCGGTATCAGATTACAGGCTGGATACCGCCAGCGTCACGTGACTGACGTGCGGCGGCATTTTTAAACGTGCTGTGCTAGCTTCACTCTCTTTAAACGCTTCTATACTCTTTTAGAATAACTACACACATTAACAACTAACATCTTCGTATTCTACTCGATATGCTCTTTCTTTAGATAGTAAACTTAACAACCATCTTTATAGATTAGGTTAGTTTGTAGGCTAATTTCCTATCTGTATCTATTCAAATTAGCTAGCTTAACTGCATTTGAGCGTAATTATCTCTATTTCCTCCTCAGTCTACTAAACTGTCCTTTACACTAACAGGAAGAGCGAAGCGCACTCTATTCATCACGTATTTCCATGTTCTTGTGTATATATTCTTCATTTTTTTATCTATACTTTTGTGCGGGCAACAAACACAAAATGTGCTGCCCGCGTTAATTTCACCCGCTAGCTCGGGCTGTTGCTGGCAATGCTTTCATAATGGCCCGCCCCCATTCATTGTCGCTCTATAAAAGGGGGGGATCGGACCGGTTGAGGAGGAGTGAGCCCTGGCCGACGGACAGTGTTGGGCAGCAACTCAATAAAGTATGGAGAACGAGCTGTAACAAAGGCCTGCCCCTCTGTTGGAAGAAAGAGAGAGAGAGAGAGAAAGTTTGCGAAGCGAACCCGCTTCATCACAGAAAATTATATGGGGGGTACAAATTGTAAACTCCCAAGATATGAGTATTGCTTAATCAGGGTTCCGCCCCCCCCCGCCCCCCAATCTCAGATCTTGTCTAAGACTATAATCGCGTTAGTGGTGAAAGACTTTTCCTCCAGATATTTCCCGGGGCCTAATCCGCGTCGGTCCCACAAGCTGCAGTTCGTAAATGTCCTTTAGTCTGTCAGCTGACTAGCCCCTAAAGGGCTGCTAATTAAAAAAGATTATCCCTGTCAGCTATTTTTCTTGTTCTGTGTATCCCGTCCATCCCTTTGTCCATCCGTCCGTCCGTCCATCTGTCTGCATGCCTGCCTGTCTGTCTTCCTGCATATCCAGGTACTAACCTTCCGATTTGTCCTGGGGTACACACGTTCCGAATTCTCTACGAAAGTCAAGAATTTGGCAAAATCCTTCTTAGATGTCTGGAGCCCAGACTACTTGATGTTCAAGACATCACTGCATACCCGCCGACAAAAAATACAAGCAGCTCAAGTTCAACGAAACTCCGTGTCATCACTACTCCTACACCCCCTCCTCCAGTGACGTCAGAAGAACGTGTCATCGGTAACTCTCCTGATCGAAATCGTGTCTTTGATATTACCCTGGTCGGTCAAAGTTGTTTCTGTGCTCCACGCTCCTCCTGTCGGCCAAGAACTGGATCGGTACAGCCGGTTCGGTTTTCGAGACGGTAAGGGGCAAGGGGGAAGGGTTGATCAGGACAAGGATTGCGAACCATCCCAGACTGCGAGAGAGGCGGGGAGAATACGGACTCAAGTAGAGCCTCATTTATTTCGGTTGCCTGTCTTCCCCTGCCGTCTCACCACGTTAGAGACGTGCTGACAAAGACTGTTCTTCGCGATGGCGGATCAATGGACTCCAACTGGCACGTTTTCTCCAGCAACTGAAAACACATATTGACCCCGCCAATTATCTCCTGAGTAAAGCTTCGCACGGCCTCGCTACACTTTAGGGTTTGGCTGCACGCGTGTTCTGGTCCGATCTCCGTGCGTATTCTGGTCCGATCTCCGTGCGTATTTTGGTCCGCTATTCATGAGTATTCTGGTCCGGTCTCAATGGATATTCTGGTCAGCTCTTCATGGATATTCTGGTCCACTCTCCATGGATATTCTGGTCCGCTCTTCGTGGGTATTCTGGTCCGGTCTCAACGCGTATTCTGGTCTGCTCTTCGTGGGTATTCTAGTCCGGTCTCAACGCGTATTCTGGTCCGCTCTTCATGAGTATTCTGGTCCGGTCTCCATGCGTATTCTGGTCCGCTTCTCCTTTCTGAGTACGAGTAAGTACCCAAACATCCAGCTCATTCTGGAAGATGCGGGCATTTTTGCTAAACTTCAAGTGCGTTCGTTTCTCCGCTCCACCTAAAAATGCCCACAAGGCTGTCTTCTAATCTGCTGAAGTAACCGAAGAGAAAGAAGTGTACACTTCGATTCGCTAAGCTGATTTCGTAGGTGTTGCATTCAATATGGCGCCGAAGAGATCGAGGTGATGTAAACGTAAGCAAACTGTACTGCTCCGAGTTCCGCACATCCACACGCAAGATCTACAAATCTCCAGCCTACCAGAGCACGCCGAAGAAAAATCGCGAAGTCAGCTTCGGATTTCACACAACACGACCACTTCGCCATTCCTCATTTTTCACTAAGCCACATTCGAACTTAGGCGAATATAGCCGAAGCTTCGGTAGATTAGAAAACTAGGTGACGAGGCCTCAACACCGTCGTTATGACCGGAAGGGCAGATACGAACTGAACGCTTAGGCAGCCCAGCCGACTTCTGCAGCTATATACGGAATGCAAGTACATGCTCGTCAACGAGACAAAATATGCCCACACACTCTAAATAGAGGACACGGAAAACAAGGCCCCTTTAAGACCAGTAACATGAGCCATTGTGGAGCAGCTGTCTAGCTCTG
>SMGT01006903.1:1393727-1409351 GCA_004794575.1 Lanistes nyassanus | reverse complement strand
GTCTAGCTCTGAACACCCCCCCCCCTCAGTCTTAAGCTTCATCTGCATCACGAAGCTCGCAAATGCTTTAACCTCATTCCTCCTTTCAAACAGCAAGGTCCCCAGTGCACAGAATGCATTCAGTATAAAACATCTTAGGGCTGCCTTCATCCTACTACAAAAGGTACAGAGGACAGATATCATCATGATTAAAGGCAGTTTCTTTCTGAAATCAGTAGTTGCGCGCGATAACGGAGTAGCATAACGTGTGCACTTAGGTTCAGCTCTTCAAGGAGGCCTTTCCGGTAGTAAATTTTCATCAAGAACGTCTTTCTGATATTAAATTTCCATAAAAATTCATTTACGTCAAGTTTCTCTCTTTCTCTATTTCTTTCTATCTCTCTCTCGCACGCACACACACACAAAACAACCCCACACACCCATACCACACAACGCAACTGAAGGGTCTTTGGTTCTGCTATGACGGGAAGTAAAGTGACGGGATGGGGGAAAGTGCCCCCTAGGTACAATTCGTCTTTACAAAATCGGAAGGTTTGAGAATATGTCCGTATTTTTATTCTGTTTGTTATTATTGTCTACTCCAGGTATCGTCCCTCGATCATAAGCACTATTCTACGCATTCTGGTCACGTTGAATTATACTTTGGTATTTCAAGTATCCCACATAAACTTCACAAATACGATATTACTACAGAATCTTTAGTCATGGACAAATCTTTAATACAAGCCTGTAAAATGTGTCCTAATGATTTGGTTTCAGCAAAATTAACCTCTTTTGTGTAAAAAGTAATCAGAAGAGCCAAGTTGCATGTGCGCTCGTATCTCCTGTTCATACGTAAAAGGCGAACGTAAATTACGCACGGCGAACGGGGCTTATGACCGTTTTTGTGGCCGAAAGTGAAGATACAAATGCCCTTGAAACCCACCCAGGGGTCGCCGCGGTTCCCTCCTGTATGTTCTTTCGTTCTATTGTCTACTTCACGTCTTGTCGTCTTTTGGAATGGCGCATGGAAATCATTATCGCGTTTTTTCGACGTCGCTAAAGCACTGAACACGACCAAGCAAACACCAGAAAAAAATATACATACATATATAAAAAGTCCTCCGAGAATAGGATGTATCGGCTCAGCTCATATAGATTCTGCTGACATTTAGGAGGAAGCACTATTTTTGGCCCAAAGCTTGTCCCATTACTCAGATGTGTCAACCCTGACCAATACACAGTCTCGTTAATAATAGACTGTTAAATGTCACTTCGCTGGGTATGCGGGTGCCAAGCACGTGCGGCAGCGTAGCAATGCGAGTGCACATCAGCCTGTGCGCGCTTCCTAGCGTACCTACTTCATGGAGCGCGCCTGCTTCGACTGTCTTGTGGACAGCTTTTATCGACTGAGCAGACGACGGTACGACTGGCCGCAGACGTGCTTTGGTGCATACCGATATGGTCGGCTATTCGGGGTCCGAACTTCGTGTCGCTCAATAACGTGTGTACCGTCACCGCTATATTACACCCCAACTCTCCCTATAGGCATACCCCCACCCCCACCCCACACACAAATCCTTGCATATAAGCACCTTTGCCCTGCACCATATTGTACACTTTTTTACTGTTGATAGCGATTTAAAAAAAACAACAAAAGAGGAAGGATTATAAAAACAATTCAAAGAACGGCTATGCAAATCACTTTCGGTCAGATGCACGTAAGGTTATGGGAAGAACGGCCGCTGCACGTGGAGCGCGAGACAGGCTTGACTCTTCATTTGCACTGTGGTGAAGAATGAAGGAAAAACGGACAAATCACTAGAGAGGGAGGGAAAGCTCCCTCGACCAAACCACCCCAGACTGCCGAGAACGCCCGCAGTTTAGAATGCTGTCCTGGGACGTGATCCGCGCCTGTTACTGAGCTGCGCTCATGGTGGCCCATCCTCATGATAAACGGTGACGCCTCAGGAACACTGGCACAGCGGCAAAGTTTCACAATTTGAGTGAAACTATTTTTTAAAAGTTAAAAAAAAAGAATAAATAACGTGATTTCAGTGTGGTTCTAAAGATCTTGGAACCCATTAGGACCAGGCAGACACCAGGCAAACAGCTGAAGGCCGCTGCCATGCAGGCAGGCATAGGGTGGTACTTAAAGGTTTGTATACTACATGCGTCAGAAAAGAAAACAAAACCAAGGACTCCCCCAGCGAAGAAAGTGAAGGGGAGATGGTGGGGTGTAGGGGGAGAGGGGAGGAAAAAGAGAAAACTCTCATGTCAGGTATCGATCACTTCGGCAGAGACGGCAAAGGCACTGTGCATGCTTGTGGGTGGGTGGGGGGAGGGGAAAAGAAATAAGGGTAAAAGGGCGCAGCCCCAATGCTATCCTGTGGTCGGCCATATTCCAACCAAAATCCGGGGTCTCTTTGATTTGACGCTATAAATTTGCTTCGCTCTCTTGTCAAGTTTCCTTGCCTCAGCATGAAAGGTTCTTATGTCAAAAGCCTTCCCATTGTTTTTCTGTTATAAATTAATTTCACGATTATGGTGCGTCGAGAAATCCTGCTGAACGGACCTGTTTGCCTTGTCGAAGCTGAGTCTGTTCTTGCTTCTTCAATAACGCCAAGACTGTTTGTCATGGTGTCAGTCATTGATGACGTAAAAAGTCTTATTGCCAAATATGGCTTGCCTGTAGCTCTGCGTGCACAAAAATAGTTCTGTGATGGCTCGCAGCAGCATTCGTATGTGGCCCTCTGGTCGCAAAACCGGTTGGTTGGTTGGTTGGTTGGTTGGTTCTTAACGTTCCGCTGCAAACTAAGTGAATATCAGGAATGTGTTGCTGTCTTAACTCCTAGTTAACTGAACATTCCATCGTAGTCACTCAGAGATGTCAGAATATCATGTACATTCCGTTTAACTGTTTGTTCATTCTTACTTTCGCTCCTCTCTTAAGTCTTGTCTGAAACGTTTTTTGCTACCGATCGTCTCGCAGATTTCGACCGATCGTCTCGCAGATTTCGACCGGTGTCTCAGCGCAAGACTTCCTGTGCGTTTGTTTGAATGATATAAAGGCGGCCCACAACATCAGAGTACACCACGAGGGGGACCAAAAGTGCCCTGGACCTAACGAGGTCTCGAAACGTGCGGCCAACTGGACCAGGTGTTACTGCCGCCGTCAGACTGGTGTCTGAGGTGGCTCAGTTCGCACGTTGCTTCAAGCCCGCTCGACACATGCATACTCATGGCGCGACCATTAAACATCATTCATCTTGTAGCGGGTGATTTCACTTCCAGGACGGGTGGTGCTAATTGCGCTGTTCCGCCCTCTACAGCAAATAGGAGAAAAATAATGCTGGATCGAATTAAAATATTTTATTTAATGTTGTGTGGTTGTTACATTTACAAAATGTCAAACAATACAGTACCAGTTTGTTTTTCCCATTTGTTGTTTAATCTGTACTTGTAAAAACTCCCCTGTAATAAACAGTCAATACATGCATCTCTAGTTTTGTAATTGCTTACTGGCCATTGTTGCGTTACGCAAGGTTTTCTTTCAGCGCGACTGTTCTAATCACTGTATCATGTTTTTACATAGTATTGCATCCTTTCATTCATAGAATTGTTGACACGTTAGTGACGCATAAAATTTCGTAGTAATAAGAGGAAAGACGTCATTTGTTCTTTAACAAAATCGTGTATGACTCAGTCTTCAGAAACCAATGGGCAAATGTTAATTTGGTCGTCCAGGGGAACGGGAGAAACATCGAGGGAGGTTAAAGGGATTTTGGAGTTTTGGTCTGGAGATACGGAAGAGTGTTACTAGTATGTGAGACTTGTTAACGGTTTTCCAACAGTACAAGACGCGCTGTTAATGTAGGATCATTGTTCAGCGGTCACTGGAAGGAACTAGACTTCGCGTATAGACTTAACTCATTCAGAAAATAGCGTTGCGGAAAGAAAGTGTCGAGAAACGAAATAGTTGTCTCGTCGCGAATCCATCATCAACGGTTAGCCGTACGCTATACGTTCTACTATGAAGGCTGCATCCGTGTAGCTACATAGCAAGCTATTGTAGTGATTCATTACTAGCCGGGAGAAGTACTTTATGCTTCTGCAGCGAGTATGTGTCAACATTTCTCTGTCTTATGAAGAAACGTAAGGTAATGTTAAATCTTCAGTGGTATAAGGTTTAACGGACGAGTTACCAGTATTCATCACCGTGAACCTGTCTCTCATTGTAAACAGTCTAATAGTAGGCTGGGAGTGTACAGTCAAACGGACCCCTTCACTTGTAGAAGTGAACTTTCTTCATAGATCTAAAATCTATGAGGCATCAAGTGTTACCTTGTGACAGTTAAGCAAGGACATCTCAAGGTCCAACGGACTAGCAGTACGATACATGCTTCGTAACCAGTGTTCCTGACACCTTTGGACAAGCTCCATCTCCTGAGTTCTTCTGGCAAGGTACAACTGGATTCACAGATCACCTTTGACCCTGCTACAGACTTTTCTCGGATCTACGCTCGTCAGTCAGAACATTTGCACTTCTACAACTGCATCTTACGTGTCAACCATCCCATCTTGTTCGGACTACTTCTGCGGGCCATTACCTGATGAGAACGATTTTTGGATTAACTGTTCTGTTCCGGTTTTGGATTAATTCATTTCCCCGCAAGTAGTCTTTTGTGTTATCACGCTATTTCATATGAATTTAATTGTTTGCTAGTTACATTACACCTTGTTCAGACAATTGTTTCCTGTCACAAATTGTTGCTACCACGCACATACACACACACGCACTGTTACGTATTTGTTCAACTGCACCTTTCTTTCCTCAGCTTTCATTTCTAATGTTCATAGTTCAATAAATGTGTTAAGTTATCTGGTCGTGTACCTTTTGATTGAAAAGGTGAGGGTCTGCACTAGGCGTATGCATTTCGTATTTCTTCCCTAGAATTTCAGCACACCCCACAAAACGTTACAGCCATCATGCAGTAAATGTGCTTCTGGGGCTTTTGAAACGCTGCCATCCAGTATTATTATCACCACTGGTGTCTTTGGCGGCATCGTGTGCGACACGAGCGAGAAAAAAAAGGTTTTGTGGTGGCGGCGGTGTCCATCCCCCGAGCGATGAGGTCTAAAATCTCTGATGATACACTATTTTTCTTATCACTATACGCGAGGGATAGTCTAAAAGTCCATAGATTTCTTACTCGTTACACTGTTACATAAACTACAGAACGAAATCATAGAACAGGCTGTCGTTGCTGTCGACGTCAAATTTCAAGTATTACAAGACATGGGGTCTCTCAGAATCAGTTCTTGAAGATTGTATCCAAGGAAGTTTCCAAACTTCGTGATGGAGCTTACGAATCTTGACTTTCTATCCAGAAATTATTACGATTTCAAAAGAGTTAACAGTAACCGATTCCTACGAAACTTTGGTCAACATTTCTGGCAAGACTGCTTCATGTAAGGCCACTGTATGCAATGGTACAGCCAATGCGAACGGGGTTGAAGGAGCTTAGACACGGACACAAGTCCTGTGTGCCATTACCCCAGAGAACAATCGCTGCTGTAGAGAAACTTATTAGAATAAGATCAACGAATCACTCACAAAGAGATCGAAAAAAACCCAGCAGCATTTGAAGAGAACCAGCGAACACCGTCCTCCATCAACATCTTGCCGTGCACATGTATTGCACTCATTGGGTACCCCATGATTCGAGAGGAAGGTAAGAGGGGTAGGGTCGAATGGTGCCAGAGAATGCTGGAGAAATTCAACAGTGGATGGTCAAAGTCAACATGGAAATGGTCCCTGGAGACGAAACCTTGGTTTACCGGTTTGATCCAGCAACGGAGCACCAGAGCTCTTTCCGGGTGTTACCGGGTGGCCCAGTTCCCACCAAATTTAGAACAAGATCCACCTGAAAGCAAGTAGCGCCCTCTGTCTTTGCCACGTCAGGGCATGTTGCCAATGTACCTCTTGAGGAAAGACGTATGGTGTGTCCATCAATCCTTCCCAAATCCTTCGAGGCTTGATGCAGACTCCATCCTCACACAGGTCTCGGTAGACTGATATATATGCTGTATCATGCAAGGCTCCAGTCCACTCCTGCAACAAGAGAGTTTCTGGAATAGGAGGGAGTGCAACTGTGATCCCATCTACTGTATTCTTCATACCTCACCCCCACCCCACCCCTGCGACGTTTGCCTTTCTGTTCCCGAGTATCAAGAAGCAGCTTCGTGGAACATGGTTTGCGAGTCCTGAAGGTGCCATCCAAGCCTTCACGAGGGCTATTGAGAGTATATAGCAAGCCACGTGGTCTAAATCCTGAACCAGCTGGTTCGAGAGGATGGCCAGTTGTACTGACGCTCACGGATGTTTCTTCGAAAAACTCTTTGATGACTGGATTTTCTCTGTGTATTTTTAGTTTCCTGGATACGGGCTTTCAGTCTGGCCCTCTTATGTATACCTGCAATTAACTGTTGCTGCTGCTCATATACTCTATATGGTCAACATTGCTGAAATTATCTCCCTTGGCTCCGATTGGTGGCGCTGGGGTCACAAGGTATACCAGATGTTAACAAATGCGACCAATTTGCTTCTGAGAAAAGTCGAAGGACAGCGTGCTTTACGCTCGACTGCCACCTTTTTTTTTATATACAATGTTATTATTAAATGTTGTTATGCTGCCAAGAAATTAGAAGACTCAAGTCACTAGTCTCTATCTCAGTTTCACACCCACACCCACGCATGCATGCGCACCAACACACTGCAGCGTTGCAATGTGTATGTGAAAGAACGAGCGAACGAGAGAGCATATTGCATCTCCAAGGCTTCTCAATACCCCTCTGCGGTCAAGAAGGAACTTTAAACATCTTGAAAATAAGAACGTGTGTGTGTGTGTGTTTTGAACCCATGATTTGAGAAACATCATGCGCTCCGAAACTAATTTGACAACAGCATCCCCAAATAATAGTACTAAAAGATGAAACCGTTTCAAGTAATACGCATTTACTGAATTCCCATAAATGCTAACTTGGCTAATATTCGTCAGTGCAAACCTTGTGCTTTTACCAAACACAACTAGAATGTGAAACGAGTCCTGTCTCGCAGATGCTGTCGAATTCAGCCTGCATGCTCGCAGGATCAGAGGAAGTCATGCCAGCACCAACGAAGAATTAAGCGCCAGTGGGTGCCGAACGAGGGCAATCGAGCTCAGATTGTCCTGCTCCTCGCCTACTGTAATCTGTAACGCGTGCTTGCCAGCGACAGGATCCAGGTTCTTTCCCTGCCATGTGGCACCTGGTGGCCGTTGAGTTTCTGTCTGGCAATCCCGTCCCCCTCCCCTTTTCTATTCCTACAACATCCTTCATACTTCCTCTCCCTTCCTGCCTCAGTCCTGAAATGGCCTTCGTTATGGCCTGACGCTAAACAACAAACAGCTGGATGATTAGTAGCGATATGCGTTGATTAGGGGGATTACTTACTACGCGATGAGTTTCTTTAAAACGACCTCTGTATTTCCGTAATGGAAACGAGTAGTGCGCTAAGTGTGCAAGTTCTGTTCGGTCTTTATTCTTCCGTCATGTCTAAGGCGTTGAAGATGTAAAGGTATGTACGTGTTACTTGGTGGGGAACACATCCCTATCTCTTATGACTTTCTAAGATGTACCACACATTATTCTGGTCATGCAAAGCGTCAATACAGATGTTTAAAAAAGCGTTCTACATGCTTTATGTTCTCTCTTCTCTCCCTCTAGTTCCCCCCTCCACACACACACACTCTGTTCCCGTTTTTCTCTCAGTCAAAACAAAAACTTATGCAAAGAATCTAAATTTATTCAGCTGGACCATATACAAATATATATTTTTTGGATTATTGATATTCATGAACTGTAACACAGCAAGGGCTTCAACTTATCAGGAGTGCACCGTGAATCCCATGTTGCGTTCGGAATATTTAAGCAGTTTTGTCGATGCTGCATGAACAAATGCAAACACGCTCCATCTGTGACAGCAAGCATACCGCTTCATGAGGCTCACACCTAAATGGAAGTGGAAGGGGTCCAGCCTGTGGCATACAGGCAAGACTGTAACGTGTGCTTGCCACCTATGCGTTGGATAATGGGTCGGATCTCGTGTCCGCCATATAGTCACTTCCTCCGCACGTCGCTCTTTACATGGCGGGCTGTCAGGAAGCAGAACCATGCAGTTGCAAGCGCGCCATACTGGTCCTGTTACATATATAATAATTAAATAGCTTACACAGACCATATACCATTCCTTTGATCACCCCCGGTAGACGCTAATTGCTGATTTTATCACTTTCGTCCCACTTTAAACATTAAATTTATAGAAACAAATTAAGCGTATCTCTTGTACACTACTTGTAGCATGTTCAGCTTAATGATCTACCAAGAGAATACTAATGTATTTGTCTCAGATTCAAGGTTCTACTAAAGTACTCGAGTAACTGTCCGTAAAAATATGTGATAATTTGATTTTTATACTAGTTATGGTGACTAAAGGCATTAGACAATTATGCATGGCCATTCACAATTAAAAGGTACGGCGGCAAGTTGCACATGCTGCTTGGCAAAACGTCTACACTTTCAAAATTTCCTATTGTTTTGCAGGATGTATTCGTAGTTATTACAAAACTTAAACAGGGCACTGACAGATTGTTCTCTCGTTGTATACTAACAAATTGCTATACTTGCATGCTTAATTTATAGATATATCCCATATGCAAATCTCGTCCCTACCAACGGTAATTATATTCATATTGTGCCATTGAACGTAACCTAAATAAATCCCTTGCACAGCCAACTGCAAATACTTAACAGACGTACATAATTGATCCCATTGCACGTGCGTCACTCAGAGAAAGCCCTTGATCAAACGGTGGATTCTTCTCTGAACTAGTTCCGTCCGGCGATGCTGCTGCTGTGGAAAGGAGAGAGGGGAAATAAGGTCATGTGACCACTGCTCGCACTTTGATTGGCCTCGGATGTCAACATTAAACCGGAAAACTAAAATGGCAGGCTGCAGATGTAAACGTCTTGTGGAGTACGTTTCTTGAATTTGTGATGTTGCCTGCCATTTTCTTATTAGGATGACACTGATTTCATAGGTGAGTCAAACAAAGCTTTGTCTGGCATGCATGAGTGCAGAACATGTAAGGAAAATTCCTTTCTGAGATGGTCTTGGCGAACCGAGCGACCCCTCATCTCATATTCTTACTCTTAGTCATATTTCGGCATCGTGCATGTCTTTGGGTCAGTGCTATATATTCTGCCTCTTCGATTATCACAGATACTTCCTCAGAATTACTCATTAAGTTTGCAAAACTATCTACATCCATTATTTTCATCTTAGATTTGAACGTGTGTAAGATTTCAGGCGCTTGAATGAAAATGAGTAGCGATTGTAAATGGTTTCTCGGCGTCTGCTGCAGTGCACTTCGCCACTTGTGTCATGCCTCGAACTAAGTCTAATGGTTTCCAAAACCACACGGAACTGATGAGCTTACGTGAATGCGATCTTCTGGCTCAATATCAGATTAGGCACTGACTTTTTCACAGCTGTATATATAAGACACACCCATTATAAAATTAGATGTCAAGAGTGGACGAGTAGATATGAATGATCGAGGAAGGGGGAAGGAGGGACAGGGAGGGAGACGCCAGGAACTGAGAATTTATTGATCCATTCTGAATTCTCCAAAAAGCTTGCAGTTAATACTGACGGTGATTTTTCTGCTTTTTCAGCATTTCACATTTGCGACTTTAAGAGATACAGATAATTAAGTGAAAAAATAATTGATTAATCAAGTGAAAATATGGAGGAAGCTGGTTGCCAAGACATCAGTGGTGCCTAAATCAGTAAATGGACTCGAAGGCAACGGGACAGATAGTTGTGATGAATTAATCAAAATGGAACTTAAAAAACATTGAAATCTTCAAAATATTTGCCTTAATTATAATTTATTGTTATACTATATTATTATGCATTTAATGTGTGTATTTAAAAACATTGATTCATATGGCATGAAAAATGCGGTTGTACTCAGGTATAGTATAACGGCATTTCAGTGAGGTTTTTTTAAATGGTGAAAGTAGTGTTCTTTCGTGTGATGACATCATATATAATGGTGTTATAATTGAAAAATCCAAAAGTTTGGCGCATTTTCAGAGTAATAAAAAATTCATCTTTAGTATTTAAAAAGTCATTTTTGCTATTCTGCATTTAAAACTAAATCATGCATCATGTAGTCAGTGTGTGTCACTGTTAACTATTTTTCTTATACAACATAAACACAGCTGATGAGTACTGCTGATACAGCACCCTGATTTTAAAGTTTTATTTAAAATTTAGATAGTTTGCTTTAAAAATATTTTTTACTTGAATATGAGTTAGATAATATGAAATGAAGAGTAAAAAGAAATCAGACAAATTTTAAAACAAGATTTTTTAAAGCTTATTTTCATATTTATTTTAGTCAGCAGATAAGACAGGTGAAAGAGATGGTAAAATAAAAAAACTTTTGTATCAAACATTTCTTAAATGTTTTGCATGGGATTTGGTATTGTTAATTTTAATTTTAGTTGTAGTTTAAATGAAACATTTCAGATTACAGTAACAGTTTCCTGAAAATGTTCAGGGAATTCAGCAGCAGTTAAAGTCCCTTCGGCTTAAGTTGTTAAAATTTCTGTCAAATTGGTTACCGTCTGGACAGGCATGTGATCATTCCTGCCAGTAGCCACTGTTTCCTTCGAAGGAAATTCCCAGTTTCTAGTATGGCAAGGTCAGGATATTTGTTCCACACCTCATTATGCAAACCTGCCTTTTTCTGGTAAAGGTTATTTATTTACATTAGTAGTTGTAACTGTCTTGGGTTTTGGAATGATGCACTGAATCATAACCTTGTTTTATTTTGTATGGTTGTCATCTGAATTCCATTTGAATAATTTTCCTTGTTACATGTTCTAACTGTTTATAGCCAGAATCCCAGCAGTTTTCTACAAGTTTTATGTCTCCTGAGTCCTTATCACTTGTCTGGGATCCACATGGGGAGTGTTGGGAAGATCTAATTAATGTGGGTTTTTTTTAAGATTACAAAATTTTTTTGCACAAAAATATCATTTGCTTTAGGAATGGCTAATAGTCCCAGAAAGCATTAAATGGAGTAACAATTTGTTTAAATTAATGTTTTCATTTCCCCATTACTCTAAATATTAAATTGCCTCTCCGCACTGGCCATCTCACTGCAGCTGTCAGTCTGGTGTTTCTTTCAGGTCAGTGCATAGCTTAGTAATAGGACTCCCCCCCCTCCAGATGCAAAATCACAGTGAGGTGGCAGCACTGTACAATGTACATGTATTCTAAACTAAATCTACCTACCTGCAATCATAGTTTTCTTAGAAATGCCATCCCAGTTTGCTTTTGAAGCGGGAGAGGGGTGGGAGGGAGAGGTGGTGTCCACAAGATCTTGTCCCATCAGAGAGAAGCTTCACCTGGTTGAGGGTTGCTAATATGTTTCAGTTTAGAACTAAATGATCACAACAGCAGCCAGCGGGTGAGATATGACCCCGTGTCTGCCTAACAACAGTAGCCTAGCTTGTCTGTAGAAGATGCAACACCAAATGGGGTACATTTTTTAACAAACTTTAGTTTGTGGACAAAGCATTATTGATGGTAGAAGGTGTTCATGGAAAGCTTCAGATGTGATGACATTCACTTTGAAAATCGGTGATGTATTGCAACCTTTTATCTTGGAACGATTTTTTTTATGGTTTAGTCATTTCCACAGTAAACTTCAGTCTTGGAACCATACTACTACATGTATTTTTTAAGGGTTTTTTTTTTTTTTGCCCATTTATGAAAGTTGTTTTGGGCATTTTAATAATTTTCTTTGGCTGGAATATACCGAGCACAGCAAGAGTGTCCTCATCACAATCATCATCTTCTCCTCCTTGTCCTCCTGCTCCTTTTATTAATAATATTATTTTTCAACACAATTTCTCTCATAATGGCAGTTTCAAAGATATTGCTTAGTCACACAGGTTTTCTTTAAACTTTTTGAAAGACAATGTGCAGCACTTTTTCCCTAGTTGAGAAAATCTCTCTCAGGAAATGCTATTAAAAGAAGTCGGGTTAGAAGACTTTTCCTGCAGTCAAGAGCAGTGAATACAGTTACTGATTTCTCTGTTTTTTCCCCCTCAGAGATAGAAAAGTACTAACTAGCATGCAATCTGTGCATTTTTGCCAAGTTACTAATAACATTTATAGGTTTGAATATATGTTTTGTGCACTGAGTATAAAGTGGACTGTGTGCTGTGAGTGTGATACAGTTTTGAATGATCTGTATAAAATGCCAGTAAATCATTAGCTATCACTGCATCATTTCTCATAATTACTCAGTTAACTATGGGAATTTCCATGATTACTCTCCTTACATGTCGTTATTTAAAGGGTAGCTGCCACAACAGTCTTTTTGTGTGTATGTGAGTGTGTGTGTGTGTTGCTTATTTGTGTTTATGCATGTGTGTGTGTGTTGAGGTTGAGGGGGGGGGGGGCAGTGAGATTGTATATGTGCATGCATATACATATTGGGATCTGTGTGTGGTTGTGTGTCGACATATGATAAAGAGATTAAAAGTAAAAGCTTCCTGCATAAGATGAACAAACCAAGGCTTCTAATAAAAGCAATATTTGGAGCAATTTTCAAAGAAGGCTGTTTTCTTTTGACTAAAAAAAAAAAGTGATCATATTCTTAACATCAGTGTCCTTATCGAGAGTTGTTTAGTGCTATCAGGTATATCTACTTTATTGTTTTTATTGCTAGTAATGTATTATGTAGTATTATTGTTTATTAGTATTGCTGGTGTGGTTTCTTGCAGCATACCTTGTGACATTTTAGCAAGTTCCCACCATCATCAAACACATAAAGCAACAACACTAGAGGCTCCTATAACTATAAGGGATGTGCTGGTACTAGTAGATTCATTGGGAAATAACATGCTTATAAATTGTGATGATCTAATAGGTGTTTCTGGAGACAGCAAGGTTGATCATGCAGCCTGATCTGTGTGTATGTAGTGGCATAATGATGGTTATGCCTGAATCTTGTTCCTGTATTTAGAAGAGTGTGGTTGTATTTGGTAGAGGGTTGTATATGTTAGGTATGACATTTCCTTGGGTAACCAAGGCATTTTTTGGCAGGCACCAAGTCCTGTTTATTTCATAACATTTTTCAAGCAAAACTTTTATGTGAAACAGCATTTAGAATCAGCATTGAAAGAGTGTAAGTAAGCAAGATATTAACTGAGGTTTTGGCCGTTATCATGATCCGAATTTATAGCTACCAGCAGTGCAGCTACCATCTGGTCTTAATGTGCATTGCCAGAAAACAGTCACTTGTAAAATATTTTTCTTAAAAAAATTGTGGTCTGCATTTATCAGTTTATGTTTTTAAGACCTCCATAGGGGAAGTTTATGTCCCTCTGCATTGCCAGAAAAAAGTCATTTGTAAAATATTTTTCTTAAATTGTGGTATGTATTTATCAGTCTGTTTTTAAGACCTCCATGGGGGAAGTTTTATGTCCCTCCCTATAAAGATAGAGAATTGCTAGAGTTGAGATCCCCTTCGGTTACAAGTATTCAAGTGAACAAGATTTTTAGGATAGGGCTCAGGTGCAAGGTGATTGTGTGCTTTGATGGAATGTTTGGGAGCTGTTTATATTTCTACAAGGAGCCACATTCTGCATTTAGCCATTCAAAACAAATATTTGGTTAGATCCAACATTAAATTATTGAAAGGATATGGTTTGCAAGGGGAAGAAAATGTATTGAGATGTGTACTGTCTTTTGAAACCCACAACCTTTTCATACTTTTTTCAACTTGTTGAAGTTGTTCTTGTTAAATCCTATTTTTCAGGTATTTTCCAAATCTGTTTCTGTGATTAATAACATAGTGTATTTGTAAAACCAAGTTTTGTCGTTTGATTTAACTATGATTTCTGTTAAATGAATGAGAATTCACTTTTTGACAAAAACTGGTAATGCAGGCTTTACCATAAGTGTATTGTACATATGGTGTTGTTTTTTGCTTTTAGCCTAGGTGTAGACAAGAGGTCTTTCTTTTCACTGTTTCAGCAAATTAATATAGGCTTTAGCATGTGACCCATTAAGTTTTGGAACTGATGATTCTTTTTTCTTATCTTGTAAGTTGGAACACTCTCTACTGTCCTTTGGCATCCCTGCCGTGGCTACTTACAAAAAAGACATAAAAGAGTTGCACAGTTTGGAAATAATGTAGAGATGAAATCATAAGGCTTTATCATTCTAACCATTCAGATCCAGTATTTGGTAAGAAGATATTTATCAAAACCAGTCTATTTACAAATGTTTTTAAAGACTGGAAACCAGTTGTCTGAGAAGAGCATTCAGTGGTCCATTTGTGCCATTTTAGCTTAAATGGAAGATGGGCATATGTCTTTTGGGAGTAGACATTTGGGAGAGGAGTGAGCCAAAACCATAAAACTTCAAGGGCAAATTTTAAACAAATGTGATGCACAATGGATGCTTGGCATCTGGAGTAAGCACTTAAGGAGTGAATATGAACAACAAAACATGGCATGTTTGAAAGACAGTTTGAACAGACAACCCTTACAAGGGTCTGTTGAGTGAAATTGAAAATTATTATAATTTTATCTAAGTTAATGTCCAAAGCAAAAGTTATGCAGAAATGTTTTGGGGTGGTCTAAGTTTTAGTTTAATTTAAAGACAAAAAAAAATCAGGAGAGGAGATTCTGGTCAAGTTTTGATCTTAATTTTTGGAGCAACTGAATGTTGAAGGAAAGAACATCCTTTTAAACAGAAGCATAACATTAAAAAAAGGTCTTGGAAAGTCTGTTTTGTAATGACACCTCTGTGTGTGTGTGTGTTTTCACAGGGGCCTGTTGGAATTAAAAGCAGCATCTGATGACCAAGCAGTTTGAGTTCAACTGGCGGATACCAGTGCCAGAGGCGCTGCAGACTGGGGACTACTTCGACTGTTGGGATGAGGTAAAACAATAGTTACTTGGTTTAACCGCCTCATCATAGAGTATCAGTAGTTATTTAAGATACTTAGGTTGATATGAATTGCAGGCATTTTCAGAATCTTTTTTCTTCTCATAATACCAAATAAAACCCCTATATTGCTTACTTAGACTAATAGACTTGGATCACAAATGTGTCAATGTTTACTAGCTGTTTACACGCCCAGATACAATTTTGGGTGCGTACTGGGTATAAAACATCCAGGAAGCTGTGTTTTACCTCAGAATTAATATTACATATTTATGGTATATACTTTTTTCTTTTTGAGGAATGCGGTGCCTTTGAACCGAACTGTCTGGTCAAAGTTGATGAGTATGGATTCTTTATTTACTGGAAAAGTGAGGGAAGGGTAAGTAACCATGGTCAAAGTTGATGAGTATGGATTCTTTATTTACTGGAAAAGTGAGGGAAGGGTAAGTAACCATGGTCAAAGTTGATGAGTATGGATTCTTTATTTACTGGAAAAGTGAGGGAAGGGTAAGTAACCATGGTCAAAGTTGATGAGTATGGATTCTTTATTTACTGGAAAAGTG
>SMGT01006903.1:1334791-1393441 GCA_004794575.1 Lanistes nyassanus | reverse complement strand
CACGTTCCTGGTTGTTTACCTCGCGCGGCTACATCAAAGCTCTTGATGCTCGACACTACGCGTCGCTAGTTTTCCCCAGCTACGTAATCTTCCCTGAACAACTAACGCACACCTGGTGAGCCTGACATCTTCACGAATCCCACCCTAGCGGCCCCAGGTAATTAACACCTTGCCCCTGGCTTCTAGGGTCAGCACCCCCTGGTCATAAGTGTAAACAGGGGACTAATCCTGGGCTGGTGATGACGTGAGCGGCTAGATGGCGGCTTGAACAAGGGGATAATAGACCTTAATTAGGGCTGAGAGTCGAGGATGGTTCACACCTGGAATCTATGGTGCAATCTCCTTGACCCACCAGACCCCAACACGTGACAGTCGTTATAAGGATTTCAGTAAGAGCATGTGCACTTTTTTTCTAGTCTTCCTTAGATTTATGTGATATATCCTATATCCCCTGCAAAGTCTTGATATAAATGGATTGCTGTGCAGGATCCCAAGATCCTGGCTGAGCTGCAGGACAAGAGTGAATACACCATTGACCAGCGGACTGTCACCATCTGCAGTGGACTTGACCTTGTTAACATTACTTACACACCCATGGTTGGCCGTGACCCAGAAACAGCTAAGGTCAGAATCTTTTGTATAATGTCTTCTTTGTCTCTTTGTGCAGTTGTACTATGGTAGTTGATGGCAGTTTGTTTTGAAGACTTCAAAGGATGGTTAACTCAGTTGATGCCAGCAGTAGCCGGCCATTTTGAACATCTGCTGGGCATTCGTGTGATTTGTCAGACATTAAAGGCCGCATGTTAAAAATTCCCAAGAAATAACCATCAGTGCTACAGACAAGAAACAAACTGATTTTTAAATGTAAACATATGCTGAATATAGTCTTTGTTACTTTAGTCTTTGCCATCTCAAATTTAGTGAAAATCCAGCAGCAGTGACTGAAATCCATTTTGCACAAACCTGCCTTGTGTACTGATGTGTATGCCATTTTGATGGGCTGAGGGTGCATGTTTCTCTAAGCCAACTGCAAATCATGGTCAAAGGCAAACAACCTCATAATTAGGAATACCTGAGCGATGCATTAATACAGTTTCGTCCCTATGGGCAGGGCTGGGAATTCCTGCAAGTGGTAGTTTAATAGTATGCTATTGGCTCGCCATGGCGCCCAAGGCCTTTACATAAATGTATGCTATGAGGCAGTGGTTGAGTTTATTGAAGAGCATAGGCTGTATGTGTTTCTGAAAGTTTTGCTTAACGAAACATTTTCAAGGATGGCAGGCTGTTCTAGGTGGTAAAATGTTCGAAGAGGATGATAACCAAAAAAAGGGTGTTAGCATATTTAACTGTGGATTTTATCTTTTCAGACATGGTTTGAGGGACTCAGGAGAATCACGCTAAATACAAAAGCCAATAACGTATGTCCAATGACGCAGCTGAAGAAGCAGTATGTATATTGTTATCTTTCATCTTAGAAAGTCATTCAGTGCTCCTCTTGATGTCCAGGAAACAAATCCTTGAGTGTACAGTAGATAATAACAATAATAAAACAACTATTTACAGTAGTTTCTAAATATTTTGAAATTTAAATTATACTAACCTACCTGTGTTATGCATTACTAATAATACCTAACTACATTTTAGTATTCTGAAACGATTTTATAGATCTTTTGGAGTAAACATCCACAAATGCATGTAAGCCTGTGTGTGCATTATATTTTCTGTAGTGATGTCTTAAAACAGAAATAGACACTACAAAATTTTTTATTTCCAGCTGGATGAAACTCTGCTTTATGGTTAATCCAAGTGGAAAAATTCCAGTAAGGAGGTATGTCTGCCATATGTCTTCTATTCTTATATTTATTTGCTGAGATGCGTCCAGTTGTAATTAAAATATATGACCGTGATTCATAATGCAGATCATTAATAATTTTCACGTGTATGATTCAAGTGCTGGAACAGTTTGGTTTGCAAGTGCATTTTTTGTTTTAGCATCACACGAACTTTTGCATCTGGGAAAACAGAGAAAATGATCATGACTTGTTTGAAGGATCTTGGGCTTCCAAGTGGAAAAGTAAGGATTTTTGCATGTGTGTATATATATGTATCTACACTTAGGGTATTTTGCTTATTGACAAGGGTAGTGAGATGTATCATGACATTTTGCATATGAATGATCTCCCTTTTCTACTAGGATTACAGTGAAACCTGTCTTGTGGAGACACCCTTGGTTCCACCCAAAAGTGTCCCTACATGGCAGGTGGCTCTTCATCAGGGGTGTAACTAATTTGCAACTCGGGACCATATATAAATGTATTTAGCGAAAAAAACGTTCATGAGAGATGGAATACAAAGAAAAAAATAAGGAAAAGAAATCATAAAAGCAATAACTAGGTAGAGATGTAAACATGTTTATTGTACATGCATTTAGTGGAACTGAAACTGCATGTTTCCCCAGCACAAAGAACAACTAAACAGACTGCTAAAATGGGAAGAAAATACAGCACATTTTTAAATGAATGAAATGTATTTGCAGTTACTTCCTTAAAAATCCACAGCAGATTCTTCAAAAATTAATTGTAAGATCGTACATTACAGGGCACATGTTCAGTACATGTTCACTGTATATTTGGAAATGGCATCATCAGCTTGTCATGTGTGCAAGAAAACGTGCTTGAAGGGAAAAAAAACTCAACAAAGTTAATTAGAATAAACTACACAATTTTGGGTTTGATGTTTTCAATGAATCATTTAGATTTAAGACTGCAGCTTGCAAAGTAGGTTGTATTGACAGAAATTTTACTCACGTAGACCATGTGTGACCTAGAATCATGTCGATGTTGAATGTGCTTGCAAGAAAAACCTTACCTAAAATCTAAGCTAAAAACTCAATACATTTATTTGCAACGTTGCTCTTTAAAATTGATGGTGAAATATTTAAAATTACTTTATTGTACATCTTTTAATATCTTTAAACACATGTTCTCCGGATCGCAGACAGAAAAAAAATAGATCATAAGAGAATCTGAGAAGCAGGTCGAGGAGTGGGGTGGGGGTGGAAGTATACTCCCACAATCAGATTTGATGCGAGAAATCTGCATCTTCCCTCATTCCAAATGTTTTGCAATATCGCACGAAGACTTTCTGTCTGTTTTCTAAAAAATTTACATGCTGATCTAGTGTTAGGATTTTTCGTTTTCCCACAGCTGATTCTATGATCATTTACTGACTCGATGACCTAAACTGCAGATGTGTAAAGGATGCTATCAACAGGAAGCTTGTGGGCATGAATTCTTGGATAAGTCACGCGTGTATGCGTGTGAAAAAACTGGGGGAGGTGGTGGAGACCCAAAAAGCATGTAAAGTTGTCCCCTTGGGACAGGTAAATTTCAAGTTTTGTCCCTTAAGTCACTGTCCCTGTCCACATTCGACATTTGACCGCTGATTTAGGCCAACTTTGTGTTGGAAACTAATTCGTGCTGATAAAAAGTGTCCCGAGGCAGCAGGAGGCCACTCTTCGAAGGGGGGGGGGGGGGGGGGGCCACAGAAGTAAGGTTTTACTGTAGCTTTAATTTCAAGATTTTACAGTGCAAAGCTGCATCATTTTTTTTCTTTGGTTGCTGTTTTGTGGTGTTTCATTACACTTGGTTGAGGATTGAGCATTCAGGTTTTCTTATTCTTCACCTACAAGTAGGTATTAGAAAAACACTTACAAACCCATGATCTCTCTTCAGAGGTAATCGACTATGCAGGCTATGTTCTCAGTCAGCTACTATTAGTTGTTTTAAATAAGCTCATGGCTTAGAATTTTTTTACGTTTATAATTTATAGAACTTGACTAAAACACAAACCGATAATGCATGGTTTATACAGCTCAGTCAAGTTGTAGGAAAGCCATCATATATGGCTGCATTAAAGACTTTGTTTTATCATCAGTGAAAACTTTTTATCCAAAAAGCTTCTTCTCCCCGAGATTTTAGTCAAAATATGTTTAGGGAAGAATATTCAATCCAGTTAAAAAAAAATGTGCCTTGTTGCAACTGGCTGGACTACTTTTTTATGGCTTCTTTCATTTGATCCAGTTTAACTGTGCATCTGGCAGATTATAGATAAGAACTTAAACTCAGTGGTGCATTTTGTCTTTCAGAGATCTGTAAATTACAACAGGTAATGCATATTTGCTGATTAAGTGCCACTTGTTCTGACTTCCTGCTGACTGATTTTGTTTTCAGTTTGATGAAATTGAACCCTCAGCATTTACCTTTGACAAATTCTATGAACTGTACCACAAAATCTGTCCACGATCTGACATTGAAGAGCTCTTTAAGGAAATGTAAGTCTACCCGATAAACTGAAATTTAACAGAAAATTCCTCATAAATATGGTAGCTTCATGTATTAATGTGCACGTGTATTTGTGTGTGTGTGTGTGCATGTGTGTTTGTGTGCACGCACATGTGTGAAAGTGCAGATTCATGTGTTTCTGCATGCATGTAGATATGTATGCAGGCATGTTTATTTGGTAATGATGCACATATGTTGCACAGAATAATACAGAAGAAACCAATAAGGTCAAGTGAAAAAAAATTTTTTTCTTCTTTGTTACAGTTCTAATGACAAGCCATATGTCACAGTACCACAGCTTATAGATTTCTTCAATGAAGTAAGCTTATTGCGTTGATTCATTTCTTCTGTTTGAAGTAAACTAAGATTGTTTTACAGCAAAAACATTGTGAAAGCATATCCTTGTGACTTGATAACTACATATAATTACCGTTCTATTGCTATCAATTTACTGACACACACACACACACACACCCCGCCCCCAAAAAAAGAAGGAACACGATTCGCTTTACTTTTTTTTTTTTGGTGGGGGGAGGTAGATTTATACATTTCTAAGCACTCTAATTTGTGTTATCTTTCAGAGACAAAGAGATCCAAGGCTAAATGAAATTCTTTTTCCATTCTACAACCGCAGTCGCATTCTTCAAATCATCCAAACATATGAACAGAATGCTGAATATGTTGAGAAAGGTATTGTGAAGAATCTGTGAATTTTGAGGTCTTATGTTGAGCATTGTTAATGGTACTGTACTAAAGGTAGATATTTGTGCCCAGCCCCACCCCTGGTCATTATTTAATGTAAATATCATTCCTTTTAGGTGATTCACAAACACAGTGATTTTGCCTAGATTATCTGGCACAGAATTGAGGTTGGTACTTGTATATGTGGGAAGTGAAAGGTTTGGTATATGTATCGGTAATGTTTGAAAGGTAGTGAGCAAACCGTTCAGTGCTGTTCATCATTTTGTATTGTATTCTTCCTGATACTTGCCAGAGTGGCTGAGCATGGATGGGTATTGTCGATATTTGATGTCGGATGAGAATGCTCCAGTATTCCTCGACCGATTAGACATCTACGTGGAGATGGACCAGCCTCTGCCACACTACTTCATAAACTCTTCGCACAACACCTACCTCACTGGCCGACAGTTTGGTGGCCGCTCCTCCGTTGAAATGTACAGACAAGTGCTTTTGGCTGGTTGCAGGTATAAAACAAGGCCTGTTGCTAACACTTTGCTCTGCACTAATCAATTATTTTGGGGCTGAATTTGCTGAACATGTTCTGAGTGGTTTGCTTTGAGAAAAAGATATCAGGCTGCTGAATAAAGTGACTAGCTTACAGTAGACTTGACATTTTTACTTTCATCTGATAAGTAATATACCTATGAATATACCATATGAGAGTGTGTCTGTAGCAGCTAAAATTGCAAAGTTATCAGAAATGCTGTTTTGTTCCATGTTTAGTTCAGACAGGATCCTTTCCTAGTCCTAGCGCTACCTGGGAAAAGTTACACGCCTGGCCTTTTCACTTTGCTGTTGATGTGACTGTCATCTATAATGGTCATTATCATATACATTACTTTTATTGTTGACAGATGCGTGGAGCTTGACTGTTGGGATGGACGCAATGAAGATCAGGAGCCCATCATCACCCATGGCAAGGCTATGTGCACAGACATTTTGTTCAAGGTTACATTTGCCATTACTTTATGTGTTCATGAGATCAGTCATAAAAATGTACCATCATTGTTTGCCTTTTTCACCCTTTCTAAAATGTATGCATATATATGGCAAAATTGAAGACTCACCCCAGTCTGTACTGGAAAGCATCAATAATTATCAATAATATGGACCGCTTTGCAGATCATTCTCTCATATGAGTTCCTGATGATGAATTTTCCATTTCACCTCAGTCCATAGTGTGATTGTAAAGAAAGATGGTTAGGTTATTGGGTTAGGCTATTGGTTGCTTAACATCCTGTCATAAACTGGGTCCATATCAGGATGGTTGGCTATAGGGGAAATGGCTTAGGGTCCTATTACTAAGCTATGCACTGAAGGAACCACCAGACTGATAGCTGCAGTAGGCAGTTTGATGTGTGGGGAATAGCCAAATGGAGTGTTTACAATGTATAACTCCATGAAATAATCCTTGGGCACATCAGGATTTGAACCAGCTATTTTCCACCTGCTAGTCTGCAGCTCTACCAACTGACCTATTCAGGCCTCCCATAAAGGAAGATGATTGGGGAGATGAAGTATAAAGAAGAAAGAAAAAGAAGGTAATTGCTTTTCTGCTTATATGACAGTAACTGGTATTTGTGAGGTCTTTGGTTTTTGTTGCAGGATGCAATTCAGGCCATCAAAGAAACTGCTTTTGTCACGTCAGAGTATCCGGTCATCTTATCTTTTGAAAACCACTGCAGGTTTGTATCTTCTTGAAAAATAGTCTATAACCCAGACTGCTAATTGGAGTTGGATTTGTATCATTTCACTAATGGTTATCTTTCCATAATGCTTTTGTATACTATTTTGAAATGAGGGTTTGAAAGACTGACCAGTTTTAGCAGCTTTTTTTTTAACTCTTTGACGACGCAGGGACCCGCAGGGCTGAGCAACCCCAGAGGCCGCATAGAGGCCGCATAGATTTAACGTTTAAAAAAAAATTACCGCTTAAAAACTACCACACTCACAGCAATATATTTTACATATTTAGAAAGATCTATTCTTCGGCAACACAATGGAAACAATACTTTTTAGTTGAAATATTAAATACTACTTACTATTTGGTCCCAAATACAGTCACTTTTTGCACACACAACAACACACAACAAATTAAACCCGTAGATCCATGTGAACGACGGAAGTAGACCTGGAGGGTCACTACACTAAACCTCGTTTGGCAAGCCGAAACTGTTTCCGAAACTCATTTAGACAGTGCAGGGGAAACAACCGATGATAGAGCTTTACAATGATTATAAAGTTTACCTCCCTTACACCGTTAAATGCGTCGCTGCAAAGTTTTGAATTCGTCGCCAGTTGATCGAACCCGAGACATCCTGGCTCAATTAGGTCGCCACCGGTTAGCCGGTGACGGCGTCGCCAAAGAGTTAAAGGTAACAGAAAAGCATTTTTGCTTTGCAGCAAATTTCAACAGTACAAAATGGCCAAGTATTGTGAAGATATTTTGGGAGACCTGCTGCTAAAGAAACCTATAGAAGGACATCAGGTAAAGCAGTTTATTAATTTTAAAAAAATTTTGACAACCTCATTAGAAGCGCTTCTTGAGTGAAAACCATCTGCTGTTTGGTAGCAATTTTTAAAGCTACCGCAAATTTTGTTATTAACTATACATTACAGATTGCAAACAACTGTTAAGTGATCTTAAAGTATAGTACAGTTGGACCGAGGTTTTAGAGTAAGTATTACTTTAGACAAAAGTATACATTTTGTAAACGTTTTTACAACTAAAATGGTCACTGATAAGGTTGAGGAAGCACCTTCATATTTACAGTCTTCCTTGTTTTTTTTAAAATGAAATTTAAATTGGGTTTTGCTGTTTCATCCACAAAATCTCAACAGCTTGAACCTGGGATTCCTCTTCCATCACCTAACCAACTCAAGCGCAAGATCTTGATCAAGAATAAACGCTTGAAGCCAGAAGTAGAGAAGAGTAAGTTCCAGAGTCCATGTTCGGTTCTTTCTGAGCTGAAAGTTTCACTTGAGATTTCATGCTCTTTTCTTACACAGTCCATTACCATAACTGTCATGATATAGCCACTGTTGCTGACTTGATGTTAAGTGATAAACCAACTTACTCCATTGCCACCACCAACAGTAGCAATAGAAATAACAGCAACAGTACCAGCAGGAGAGGCAGCAGCAGAAAGCTAGAAGAATAAGCCTAGTTTAATTGTTTGCCATGTGTAGCTTTGCTTGATGTGTCTAAAACAGCTTGCAGCTACAGGCATTACACATCAAAGAAGGTGGGTGAAAAGTGCTAGAACGTTCATAGCTTAATTATATCTGTAACCGGCCTTGTTTGGTCTGTCTAAAACATGGGTAGCATCAGGCATTGTTTATGTTAAATGGTGGTGGTAATATATATTTTTAAAACTTTCTGTGGCATATAGGACAGCTGGAGCTGTTTCAGAAGGGCATCAGCGAGATGAGCACAGAGGACAACGAACTGGGTGATGACCCTAGCATCCTGCCTGCCAACGTGGATGGTGAGGAGGGCCCTCTGAATGGTCAGTGCCACCTCGTTTTGCTTTTTCTTTGTTTTCATTTCCTTGTTAGGATTTGAAGTGAGTTTCTTGCATGGTGTTGGGTCATATAGACATGGACACTTGCACAGTGCTGGCTTTATGAGGACTGGTGATTGTGGAGGTGTTTTGTCTGCTGGTGACACAGTAATCAGTTTCACACTCATCGCCCCCCCTCCTCCCCCCTCCCCCCCCGCCTCTCCAATTAATGTTAATGAATTTCTGTTTAATGTAATTAATTTAGTCATTAGATGTAGAAGTTTATGAATTAAAAATTTTTATACTTCTTGCTGAATCCACGCAATTCTTTATTGTAAAAAAAGCTCCTATTTTAGCATTTATTCTTTAATATCAGAACTATGTGCTTATATATAGAAGGTTTTTTTTTTCATTTAATGAAAGGGAAGAGGTTCTTTTGCTAGTATAAGTACGTGCATTAGCTTTTCACTGCCAGACTTTCATGTACAATATATTTACACAGAGATCGGGCTGGCATGTGGTTAACAGAGTATTGTGACTGACTGTTTAAAAACTTATCATTACAGCTGAGACTGTGGTGACTTTTAATTATAGTCTAAAATTCTGTGGACTCCAGACATGTGATGAGGAGGCTTTCTTACATGCATGTTGCAAGTTGATGTGTGTACACCCACACGCGCTTATTGACTCCTCTTAAAGTTTTCTGATCTGTTAATTGGCAAGGGCGCCATAATTCAGTGTCGAAGTAGGACACAAATGTTCTTGCTGTTTTTATGCACATTTTGCTTTCTGCAGAACCTTCAGTTTTGCCTCAAGCTGAGCTCTTTTTCATGGCAGCCTCATCTAGGGGCAGACAGTTTATCACCCAATGAGATTTTTTTTGTGGCTACCTTAAAGAACACTGGCTTGCTTAGTTGTTGTGCTAATTTAACAAAAAATAAATCAGCCTGTTAGAGTCTAAATCACCACTTTTACCTTATAAGTTACTTTTGTCGTTCGTGATGCTAAGCAATAATGCTCTGGGATATTTTTTATTTTTCTTTTGGATTATCTAATAGGCTCATGTAAAGACATGAATTTGTGGTATTTACGTACATGTGCATTAAAGTGCGAACACTTTTAACACATGAGCTTGTGGTATGAACATATATACGAGCATTAATCTAAACTTGTGAACATGTTTGCCTGTAGCCACTGGCAGACTTAGTATATGGTGTGTACATAATAATGAATATATTTCTGTGTCCACACACTTGCACTAATGACATTGAAAATCTGAATATTTACGTATTCTCTTTGTGGCTCCTTGTCTGTAACACACACACACACATTGTTGCATATTGCCAGACATATATTCCTACTTTTTGAGTACACATGCATTCACTGTGGACAGTGTTATTGTCAAACAGAGTTGCATGTGCAGGTTTGTTAGTCTATACAGCACCATATGTCTGTAAGGATCATGGTCATATTCACTGGAGGGGGGAGGGTTTCCCTCTTTTTAGCACTCCTCCTTCACACATCCCCACTGCACTACCATTATTTTCCAGTCCCCTCTCATACTAGTCCCACCCCCACTTTTCCCCTCATGTTCCCTCACAGTGCTTCTGTTTGCCTTCTGTCACCATGCACTTTACACCACTGCCACTTATTTTGACCAACATCATGGAAACAAAACTGCTGCTGCTGCCAGCTTTCTCCTAAAGCCTGTCTCGTCTCGTCAGACTGCTGCACTTGTTGAGCTCGATATCCTGACCACCCGTTGTTTTCTTCTCTTCTCAGATGCGGACAATGAAAGCTCAAGCTCTAGTAGCGATTCTGCCCAGTTAGACGAAGAGACGGCAGCCGCTGCCGTGGCCGCGGTGTCTTCGCCTCCCGGAACTAGTATGGCTCTCTCAGATTAGCTTGTAGCTAAACATCTATTCTAATTCCTATCATGCTGTAGCTTCGTTCGTTACCTGCTGTGGGTAGCAGTAGTCATGGGTGGCCGCACAGTCTGACAGCAACCATTGTTTGCAGTGTTTCAACACTGAGTCATCCTTTAATTAGTGTTCTGCTTGTTTAAGAGAACAAAATATGGCTTGATGCGTTAACTTTCTTTAAAAGACAAGCTGCTTCGATAAAGAGTGTGGCATCTATTTAATATTAAAGCTTATCTGAGTCTGGGGATGAAAAGCTAGAATACTTGTGAATGGCTTCAGGGAGTGGGGTTTTTGATTGTAAAAATGAAACAATGCTTTCTAATTATTATCACTACAAATGAATTATAACCACATAAGAGGAGAAAAAAGAAAGTTCTGAATTTGTACGATTGAGTTAACCTTGGCGACTCATGACTGCTTGCTTAAAATTATAAAGACCTGAGTGTTCACTTGCGTAGAAATATTTTTTGCTTGCAGCAGTCTGTATAAATAGCCTTAATCTTTCCTACTGTATGCCCATCACAATCCATGGAATCATATCGTGCATGAGTGACTCTCGTTGCTTTATTGTTAAGTTCCTGACAGATGCAGTTGCCAGAATATCTTCCTGCTTTGTTTGGAAATTCGTTTTCCCTTCCCAGATGAGCTTCTTTTTTGATGAAACTGTATATTACACAATCTAGTCTTGTTCTTTATTTCTTGTTTCATCTGCTTGAGTGCTTCTGCCCTTCCCTGTCCTATGTACATTCTCATTTGTTGTTATTTACACAAATATAATGCATGGTTTGGAAATGTATGGTCATGTTCATTTAGTCCCTTGCAGAAATGTAAGTTGATTTTTCAGGTGCAATGCTTTGTCACCAGGGATTTGCATTTAAGCACTTTTCAACTAATGCATGTTTCACCTTGCAGTCCTTTGGCCATACGTCGTGTGGGTGTGCGCAATCAATTTGCAAGATAACTTACTCATGTGCAGGTTGCGACATAACATTAACAACCAAGCTCATGTAGCAAGTCATGGAAGTAGAGCACAGAACAGTAAACTTTGGACTCCATTGAAGAACTCATAAAGCTTATTTAGAAACAGTCGTCAGAGACCTATTAGGGTGGCCAAGAGAAATTTGGACTTTCGCTTGGAGTTAATACATAAGTTTGACTGGATGCTGGCCAGTTGATGTTGATAAGCTGCAAGCATTCCTGTTGTCTCTCTGTAGCATTTATAACCCCTTCGTGCAGTTTGCAGACTGCCTCGGTGATCTAGTGGCTCAGCATCCACTTTAGAGGCGGAAGGTTGGTGGTTCCTGCCCCGGCCGAGTCATGCCTAAGACTTACATATTGACAATCTAGTAGCTGCCCTGCCAGATGCCTGGCACTATAGGGAACAGTAGTAGGACTGGTTGACCCAGTGTCCGTATAATTTTCCTGGCTGGGACTGAAGCCTGTGTTGCGACAACAGTCTCATGTGTTGCAGCACGTAAACTGTGTCTGGGCAAAACCATCCTGATATGCACTTTGTTTGCGGCCGAATGTTAAGCACACACACACACACACACAGACAAACACACAAACACACGCACACACGTGGCTTGCAGCAACTTCACAAGTGGCTAGCTCCTTAGATGTAGGTAGACGTAGAGGCATTGATGCACACTTGTATAAATTCACCACGATGTTAATAAAAATGTTGGGATAAGAGATTTGCTCTTGCAGGATGTGCTGCTAATGTTTTTATCTGGTCAGGAAATTTGCTGCTTCTCATCTTTCTCAGTGGGTATTTACCTGCCAGTTTCTTTCTACAGGGGTCTATATTTGCATCAGTGCTTGAGTGTCAGATCCTCGTGGTAGAAGTTGAAGTCGTCCATTGATTTTTGTTTACAGCATTGAGTAGCAGTGTGGGTCCCTGTCATTAGTGAAGGCTGGATTTTGTCATACATGTAACAAATAAGATGATCATAGGATCTTAGACTCTACTGTATGGAACCTGCAGCATGATGCTAGGTGTTGTCCATGGCAGAAGACAAGTTCATTTTTGTAGTTGACATTTTCTCTTTCCACACTTTATACCATCTCATCACTGATGAAACCCGTGGCAGACGTGGCAAAAGTGAGCAATTGCAAAATTTAAAAATGATAATAAGTATGGAAACAAGCGTGTCAATGTAATTAATGTCAGTAAACAAATTTAATGAAGTTAATGCAGTTTACTTCTCTGCCATAAAAGTAATTAGTAAAGCGATATCATAGCTTCAGTTTTCAAAGTGGTGATTAGTGTTCTTTTAACTTCTCGCTGACGTGTGTGTGTGTGTGTGCTTGCTTGTGTCCATACATGCATATGCACATAGGCGTACATTTGTGAATAGAGTGAGTGTGCATGCATATGCACATGGTAGGTGTGTGAAAATCCACAGACAAGCAGCATCAAGATCTCAAACAAAAAAGGTGGGCTATTTATCTTAAAGTTAGAAAAAAAGCATGCATGCATCTGCATTCCAAATACATGATTTTAGGCTTTGCTAAACCTTATATCCAATCGTCAAATAAAGGCTTACCTACTATATAATAAAGTACTGGTATGTGTAATATTCCCACGTATCCATATAGGAAAACTTCAACGTTCACTTAAACACCCACATTTAAGCATGCACTCATTTGTCTGTCTGTCTCTCTCACATACACACACACTGCACATATACATGTGTATTTAATAGGTACATTTTGAGAGGCTTCCAGTAGATTTAATATTACTGACACAAAATATTTAATTACTAATTCTTTTTAAAAAATTTTAACTATTTAAAACGTGTTGCTAATAAACATGCTTTTTAGAAGACTACATTGATTATCAGCTTCAATCTTATTCAGCATGGAGATAACTAGACCAGGAGGTGACCAAGAAAAATGGGCAGGTCGTCTGCAGTGGACAACACTTAACAGTAGATCCACCGCATATGTTGTCGGTTCTGTTAGCTATATTCTATTGCAGGACAGCCTGTACTTAAAATGTGGCCATAGTTGACAGGTAACATCATCATGCCAGATGTTTTGGGGCAAAAATGCGGTCACATTTACATGACATGACATGACATGATTTTAAAAAAAGGAGAAAAAAATTGACCTATCCTTACATCATGTCATAGGTATATTATAATTTTTCTGGGATTGATACATTTGTGAAATCTGCATGCAGCTTTATTTATAGCATAGCATCGATGAAAGATTTATATGTACCCTGACCTGTTGTGTCTTCAGTTTTGTAAAACTGTAAAAGAGTAGTAAATAATAAAGCTGTACAATGGTTTTGATCGGTTGGATGGGACATTAATGTTGCAGCTAAATTTATGAGATGCTGTTACCATTGCTTTGATGCAGATGATGTAAGTTTAAGCCAGAACAAGTGAGTGCAGGATGTGTTTAGCTTGCTGTTACCAAGGTTATTTATGCTTCCACTGATCTCATGTACAAGACAAAATCCCTTTCCCATACACCTTACAAGGGCAAGCATTTTTTTAGGGGGGGGTGGGGGGGGGCAGGTTGAGAAGAATTTGTGGATATTTTGCAGTACAATTAGATTTTTTTATGGTGTTAGTCTGAAAATTTATTTTTCAGTAATTTAAGTCAAACTGGTAGAAAACCTCAGTATTCAAATGCATGTTTGAGTAAGTATATCTGTAGTTCTTGCATAATGCAACTTTTCTTTTGTTTTGCTGATTTCCCTCTGTCATCATCTGAGTTCTTCCTAAACTTTTATGTGGTTGACAACTCCAAATTAAATTTATTTTCAGTGAATTGTGAAAGCTTTTTTCTTTTTTTTTTTTGGATACACATCATGTATAACATTTGTTTATCCCACTGACAGGTCAGAAGTATGTCTATGTCATTATTTAATTGCTAGTTGTTTGTATTTCTAGTAACAAGAGAGATATTATGATGGTTTGAGTTGAAATTAGACTCGCTTTCCTGGCAGTCTTCACAGACAAATATCTCAGCTCTCTAGATAATACTGAATCTTGAGCATTTTTTCAAAAATATTTTAAATATTATAAATATAACAATGACATTCAGTATACCCATCATTCTGGGTCTAGCTGTCTGGTTCATTTCCTTTGTTTACAAATTAGTAAATCTTTCAAAGAATGTGTCTTCCTGTTTCTAAAGAGGGAATGCTGTTGAAATGAAAAGCAATATTTTAATACTGAAAATGAAACCATGTAAATGTAAATTTCATCTTTACTTTTATGTTTTATAAAGAAGTTTTCTTAATTTTTAAGGCATCTGTGGATCAGTTGTGC
The DNA here is from genome assembly GCA_004794575.1 of Lanistes nyassanus. Taxonomy (NCBI): domain Eukaryota; kingdom Metazoa; phylum Mollusca; class Gastropoda; order Architaenioglossa; family Ampullariidae; genus Lanistes; species Lanistes nyassanus. The sequence goes on along the minus strand of SMGT01006903.1, from coordinate 1,378,643 downwards.
TGATCTATTTCCCTTTCAGACCTTGATCCAACTCGTCCAAACGTAGACACAGAAGCCCACCCAGAGTTGGTCATTGGTAAACCAGATGCCGGCAGCATGGACGTGGATGTCGAAGTCAAGAAGACCAGCATCAAGATCTCAAACAAGAAGGTGGGCTATTTTTCTTGTCAGACAAAGAATTTTGAGAAAGTCTGTTGTGTTACAGCTTAAAAAAATTCCAATCCATGATGGAAAAATGTGCTGAAAGATGCTCCTAAGGGACTGTCATATATTCACAACTGGTCCTAGTATACCTACTTGTCCAGTGATTGATCATATCTACATCTCTGGTTATGTGATATTCATGTATATGTTCATGTCATGTACACATTCTGTCATGTCATATCCACAAATCTGGTCATATCATATCAAAATATGTCTGTTCATATATCAAGAAGTCTAGTCAAATGATATCCATGCACATCTGGTCATATATTCACATATCTGGGTATATGTCAACAAATTTGGTTATATTATGTCCATACATCTGGTCATATCACATCTGGTTATATATCAACACATCTGGTTATATATGAACATGTCTGGTTATATCTGAACACATCTGGTTATATCTGAACACATCTGACCATACAATGTATCTGGGGTGTAGCATCCATTTACAGAGATGTCTGCTGCCTTTAATAAAGCTTTAGGCACTCACCTGGCATTAAACATCTAACAACAACAACAAAAAAGGACTGTGAATTCCTTAAAATCATTCCTGCCACTTTTTGATTGTGCAAAGTGGGCACTAAAAATGGTTCTTAAATGTTATTTGTTTTTTCTCCTTGCGTGTACTTTTTTTTATATTGTTTAATCATATGCTCACCTTTTTCAGGAGAGTTGCTTGAGCACTGTCTGAAAGAGCTGCTTGTGTCAATTGTGAGTGGACAGGATGCACATAGTGCTCCACATACCATTTATAATCCTTCAGTGTTGAATGTCCTCAGATGGAGGACATGCTGAAAGAGGATGCACCGGAAGGCAGCCTGACAGCAGATGAAGAAATGATGTTGTACTCTTCCTATCACTACACCGGTGCCACCACCAACATCCATCCCTACCTCTCAGCAATGATAAACTATGCTCAGCCAGTAAAGTTCCAGGGTTTCGATGTGGCTGAAGGTGTGTTGTCATACTTGATGTTGATGATGTGCACATCTTGGTGATCCTTTGGCTTTGCTTTAAAGATGCAGGTTTCACTTCATTTTACAGAGGCCAGGGATGTAACCTCTTTGTGGGTGTGAATGAGTAAAAGGACAAGACATAATGCTTTTGTTCCGACTGTTTGCAGTGAAACTTGATCAAAATCATGAGAAGTGGTTACAAATAGTTCTTGCTTCTTAGGTAAAAGATGTTATGGGCACATGCCTACCCCCCCCTCCTCCCCTTCCATCCCAGGAATGATGATAATGACAAATTTGTAAACAAGATCTTTTGATTCACACATCTACATTGTGAAGAGGTACACTTGTGGATAGTGTATGTACCAGAGGGGAGGGGAAATGCAAAAGAACGTATTTTCTTCATCTGGTCATTTGAACATTTGGTTGGGGGTTGATAGGAGAGGGGAGGTGGGGGGGAAATGATTAGTAACACAGTATTGGGAAGTCGGTAACATTGTGAGGAATTTGAGGCCACACATAGGTCTTGGAGTGTGAGAAATGTGAGGCCACAGATTGACCTGGGATTGTAATGCTCACTTTTGGTGTGAGTAACTGTGGGAGGTAACGTCTGTTTGCAGAACGAAACATCCAGTACCACATGTCCTCGTTCAACGAAAACACAGGCTTGGGTTACCTCAAAACCCAGGCCATAGAATTTGTTAAGTATCCTTCCTCCCTGTTATTTTATTTCACTTCCTGCGTTGCTTTCTGTTTTGTGACTAACATTTTTTATGAGAGAGAGTGCAAGTGTTGGGGGAGGGGGGGCTTGCATGTGTGCCTGTGTGAGAAAGTGAGTGGCAGCATGTATCTTGAAGAGGAATAATGGCAATGCACTGATGCCAATTTCTGTACATTTGTGTGTGTACTTGTACATGGATGTGCTTATGTGTGATTGTGTTATTTGGCCATTTACATAAAAGCTTGTGCATGCAAGTAGATGGTGTACATGTGCTGTATGTGCAAGGGTTGTTAAGCATGGGTGTGTGCGTGTGTATGCATGTCCGCATGTGTGTGTGTTTGTATGTGTGTGCGTGCACGAGTGTGTGCATGTTTTGATTGTGAGTAAGTTGCTGGGGTGGGTGAATGAGTGAGTGAGAATATAAATTCCTGTGTATGTGTAAATTTGTGCATAGCCCTAGACTTGTGAGCATGCTTTTCTTTTTTTCTAACAAGCAAGAGACACAAGAACATTTCATTGTCTTATAAAGAAATTCACAGGAGTGAATGTGTCAGGTTTTGGATGCACCTTTCATTTGGTTTATAGTCTTTAAAAATTAACAAAAATTCACCTTTCTTTATTAAATTGTAAATTTTTTTACAATTGATATTCCCCTTAACCACATTTCTTAGGTATGAGTAAAATAAGTTTCATTGTTTGTCAGAAGCATTTAACTTATTTCTGCATGATCATTTGTGTGGTTAAGAACATAATACCATTTTACAAGAGAAATTCCTGGGTTTTTTATTAACAGCTCTGTCTGTGAACTTCCTGGCCCTTAAAAGTGTGAAGGTTTTGCACATTATAAACCATCCAAATTCCTTGCTATATTTATTTGATATCCTGAAACTGTACATTTTAAATCTATGCATCCTGCAAATACTGGCTCTAGTTTTCAGCACCATGCAGTTTGTGGTTTTATTGTGTTCAGCTGGATGTTTTCTTAATTATTATATTGTGCCTGATACTTGTCTGCCTTAAAGAAATGTATTACACACAACTGTAGATTGAAACTTTGAGTAAATATAATTGAGATTTACTGCGATTAAATGATAAATTATGCTAAAGTGTTTTACTTTAGACTTTGGTCTTGTTTTTGGCACATAATGCCCCTGATGTATATAGACCAGGCATTGTCCCCTCCTCCCCATCTCTTTCTCTGTCTGTCTCTCTCACATGCACGCACTCTTGTTCTATCTCTACCTCTCTGTATTGAGCATGACTCATTTTCTGTTTCTGTCCCATCTTCCTATTTGTGTTGTGAAATCTGGTAACTGTGATGTGTGGGGAGCACATGTACATGTGTTAGTCTCCACTGATCGTGTAACATGTCTTAGCACCTGATTTGCTGGATTTAAACAGCAGATGAATAATGGCCATTTGTATAAGTTGAATTTCTAAGCATTGTTGCATCCATGTTTCTAAACTGTTGATGGATCCCATATGGACCAGTGAAAATAATATTACAGAATGTATAATGTCATTGATTCCCCCCCCCCACCACCTCTTCCAAAAAGAAAAAAACCCAGGTCATACAACTAAAAATATTTTATATGGAACATTTTATCATTTACTTGTCAATGGAAAAAAATGTTCAAATTTGAAATAGAAATATGGTACATGCACTTACATGTAAGCAAAAGGTTTTATTTCTGAACTAAAACCTGTATTATTTCCTGAAGCCATCACTGACACAAAAAGCATTTAGCCTTCTCCTTGCAGTAATTTTTTTTAAAAAGTGCTTTGGGGTAGGGGAACAGTTCTGCCCTTCCCATCAACTTTCTTGCCTATTTTCTATTTAATTCACGATCCAGATCTCTACATAGTTACATTAGCATCAGTTTGGCAAACAAAAACCTGATCTCCCTTCCCTCAGTGTGGTTGTGATGTTGTCTGGTAATATCCTGTCATAAGCTGGACATTCCTAGTTTTATTTCTTCATGAATAATACTAAAGCAGAAGATCAAAAGAAAATTAATGTTGGATTGGTTGGTGTGTGTGGGGGGGGGGGGGGGCTGATGATATGCTAAGGTTTTTTTTTTTTCAGATTTATGCGTGGAAGAATTCTGGGACAGAAAAAGTAGTGTTGTTGATAGTGGTGTACTTTGTTTTGCCCAAGATAGAAGTTGCTGTTGTCTGCATGTGTTGGTGACTGCATGTTTTCTGTTCCCACTAGCTAGCCGACTGTACTACTGCATGTCCTCCTTCAGTGAAACTGCCGCCTACAGTCTCATGAAGCATAGTTGTATGGAGTTTGTGGAGTATCCTTGTGGAGCATGCTCCGTTGTGCCTCTTGCTTTTATTCACACAGGCTGACCCATATTGGATTGTTGTTTCTGCTCTTGCTTACTGTCTGTGCCATTTATTATTAATTTTATACCATTTGATTTCACAGATTGTTGTCAATAAATGTTTTCTATGGCATATACATATGCCGACAGTAATAGTAGTGTGTGAGAGTGTGTGTGTGAATGTGCTTTATGAGTTTATATATGTGTCTGTGAGTGTGTGAGAGGAGTGGATGGGGTGTTTGCATGTGCATGAGCTCAGAAGTAAAAGTTTAAGATTTCCACCAAGAGTAAACTTCTAGTCTGCTGAATAAAAGTACGTTACAGTGGAATCTTCAAAGAATGTAGCACATTGCACAATATTGCCTTCTGTTTTATTCCCTTGCAATGGGTTAACTTGTTCTTTCCTCAGTGTTGTTTTTTTATTGTGCTTCACTGCTTTATAGCATTAAGAAGCCAGTGCTGCTTCCATGACATAACTGTTGTAGCCTTTGTTACTGTGTTCCACAACCAGTTAACCAAAGCGTAGCAGCAGACATGTGTGCTCATGTATGTATGTGTGCATACACATGTATGTGCGCATGTGCACAAGTATATAGTGTGCATATATGTACGTCTTGAATGTAAGAGGGAGGATGGAGAGGTAAAATGGTTTACAACAAATCAACTGATGTTGGAGATAAAAAAATTTTAACCTGGCAGATCAACTGATAAAGGGGAGATAAAAATCTTGACAGTAACAGGCATTGACCATAAGAGTATACAGCACATTTTGGTACCATGGCACCCACTGGTCTCAACCTCAAACACTGATCCTCCACCTCCCTCTTTTTCTCTTTACCCCTCCTCCTCTCTCTCTTACTTGTTTTCTCTCACCTCGATCCTTCTCTCCCACACTGACACCCCCTTACCCGCACTTCTCTCTCCACCCTGCCCCCTCTCCACCTCTACCTTTCCCTACCCTTTCCTGCCCACCTGACGATTGGCTGCCCCTCTTTTTAACCCTTCTTACTGTCCCTTAGTCATTCTCCTGCTTTCCAGCCCATGCGCCACATCTACTGAAGCTAAGTCTTTTTCTTCTGGTTTCGTTGTTGTGGTTTCTTTGTCATTTTTGTGTCATCCTGAAGAAGGGGTAGTGCCCCGAAACATGTAGATTGTCTTCATCTTTGTCATGTCTTAGCTTGGTCCAGTTCCCTTGTTTTTAATTTAAGAAAGGTTTTTCCTCCAAGCGGCAGTCACCTGTTTTTCTAGTAACAGGCATCCTAATTTCTTAAACCCTTCAATTTTCCTGTGCCTGGGGATATAGATTTTGTTCCCTGCGCCTGTAGGAGGTCCGTACACATCCCTTAAAGTAGACAGTTATCAAGGGAATAGGTTATATTCCATTTATATATTCCCAAGGCAGTGACCATAGCATTTTAGGAAAGCTTGAGTTCTTTACTTGATGCAAGTCCTTAACAGCTGCTAGCTACAACAAGAGGCAGAATAGCAGAATTTATCCCAAGGGTGGCCGGGTGGACTCCAGCAACTTTCTGCCTCAGGTCAGCAACTGTGCACCAGCCATCATGTTAAACTGTTTGTATGACAACAGATTTTGAAAACTGTTTCACATTATTTTATAAGTCAACTTTTTAAAATTTTCTAGCCAGTCACTTTTTCCCGTTCATTGTTGTTGTTAACTTGCGGCTTGAGGCTGCTGTCAGATTAAACTTGAAAATTTCAGTTTATGCATGTGTGTGTGTGTGTGAGAGAGAGATATGCCTGTGCCAGAACAACAAAACATTAAGGCATGATTGAGAAGTCATGTGGTTGCTTATCTTGAAGTGGAATTAGGATGTCTGGATGTGTACAGATCTTCTGGAATGCGGGCTGCCAAATGGTGGCACTCAACTTCCAAACTCCAGACCTGGCCATGCAGCTGAACCAAGGGAAGTTTGAATACAATGGCAACTGTGGGTAAGTTCACCACCCCTTCCAGCACTCCTACACATTTTTATTTTCTGTCCCCATCCATTGTGTCCTTCACTCTGTGTGTCTTTAATCTTGTGTGGTTCATTACTTTAACTGAGCATAAAGAAATTCACATTTTGTAAGTCATAAAACCTGTGAATGACAAGTGACTTCAGAGGTTGACATGAGGTATATTGTAAAGTACTGTAGGTATACAATCCAGAGATATTTATAGTCTATGCACAGATAATAAAGATGCTTGCAACAAGATGTTTTATCACAGATCACTGTCAAGAGATATTTAAGGTAGCTCTAACTGAGGAACAAGTAAAAGAGAGACAGCATGTTATTATTCTAAGCACACAACAGACGGTGCAGGTCACAGCCTTAAGTTGTGCTTCCAGCTATCTGCTGAAACCAGATTTTATGCGGCGGCCGGACCGCACCTTTGATCCTTTTTCTGAAAGCCCTGTGGATGGTGTTATTGCAGCTTACTGCTCAGTCCAGGTTAGTCAATAGAAGGCAGCAAATTATTATAGTTTATCACAGTTTAACAAAAGCCCGCTTGTGATGTACTTTTACTCTTCTCACCAATCCCCAAAAGACAGTTGATGACTGTACACTCTTCTTGACGGTTTTCTAAAATTACTTTCATAGAACTCTTTTTGAAAACAGATTGAGAATGCAACTACAAGAGTTGAGACAGATGTGAGGTCATGCATTATAGTCTGTGGCCGTTTGGGATTGTCACACACGCTTCTTGAACCATGTTATGAACTATTTACAGGTGATCTCGGGTCAGTTTTTGTCAGATAAGAAGATTGGCACATATGTGGAGGTCGATATGTATGGATTGCCAACGGACACGATTCGAAGGGAGTTCCGCACACGAGTAGTACCTAACAATGGCCTGAACCCAGTCTACAATGAGGAGCCTTTTGTCTTTCGTAAGGTAGGTAATATGAATTAGTCGTGTGTGCTGGCTAAAATGTGAAAGAAAGCAGACACATGCACATATATGTGCAATGCATGCTTGTGTGTGCGGGTAAAAGTGCTGGCAAATATATGGTTGATTTTGTCTGTTCTCTCTGTGTGTTGAAAGGTTGTTTTACCAGAATTAGCAGTTTTGAGGGTTGCAGTGTATGAGGACACAGGCAAGTTGATTGGACAGCGCATTCTGCCACTTGATGGTCTGCAGGCAGGTAAGTCTCTCTTTTCTGAGCTGTTTTTCTGCAAGTGTGTTTGTGTGTGTGCTGTCCATATGCACAATAAAGGACAGTCCAGCAGAGAATCATTGGTTTTCATCTGTTGCTGCTTGCAGGCTATCGCCATATATCCCTTAGGACAGAAAGCAACTTCCCTTTGTCTCTGCCAACCTTGTTCTGTCGCATCATTCTCAAGACCTATGTCAAACAGGAATTCAGAGGTAACTTACTCTGTGTTTCTGTTTCTTCTGAGAAAGGAGATTAACTTATTCACATCTCACAAAATGACTGCCAATCTTTTACCCATAGTCATGTGATTTTAGGAGATTTTGCTAAAATAACAGCAACAAACAGCAAAACCATTTTTCACATATCATTCATTAAACTAACAAATTTGATAGATAAGACTGCCCTTACCTGGATGATTCCATAAAGTTAGGTTTTGAGTTGCTGGTCTTTAAAATATCTCTGGGATGACAGAAGCTAAAAGACTCAGTCACATTTTCAGCAGAAATATGTCATCAGCCTTTGATTGGTCATAATTTGCTAATTAAACTTTTTAGAGTTCTCTTACATTTTCAACTAACAGAAAATAACTGCAGACAAAATCAGCTACTCATATTTAACAGTTCCTTCACTTTTTGCACCGTAGTTATGTATAAAAATTTTTTTCAAAAATGCCCAACTTGCTTTGGCTGGTATGTCCACTATATCTGACCTAAAAACTGGCCATATGATGTCTTTGTAGTAAATCATTTTTAAAAAATCAAATGCTTTTGTATGAAACAGTGTAATTATGTCAACGTGCAGAGTTTGTGGACGCCCTGTCAGCGCCAATCCAGGCATTGTCGATGGCTGAGAAACGTGAGAAGCAAATGAAAGACATGGGTATTGATGAGAAGGACATCTCCGATGTGCCGGTGATACGCAAGCCTCATGAGAAGACTTCCAATGGCCAGATCTCCCAAAATGCAACAGGTTTGTCATCAGCTGGTAACAGCTCGGCAGGTGCCAAGAAGGATGATAAGAAAGGTGAGAGAGAGGGAAGCTGATGTTTTCCAGAAGTCACTAAAATATGTTCTAACTTTGGAGAAATCAGATGCAAGAGTGTACAAGGGAAAGCGACTTTTTACTCTTTGTTTGTGTTGTTGTATCGTATTAAAATTACCTTAGAGACAGCAATAGAAAAAATATATATAGAAAGCTATGAAAATCTTCAAGTGCTGAAGATGTTACATTCTTTACAGGTAGCCACACATCTCTTTCATCCACTCCTACCCCCAACCCCATTCAGTATTACATTTTCTCTTCTTTGCTTTTTTCTGTTTTTGGTTCAATAAATCTTTGCAAGGTCGCATCTTTTGCTATCAATATGATCCTCTTAGAAAGAAACAGCTCTTTTTGGTGAAGATTTCCCTCCGACTGGGCAACTTCGATTGTTGCCCCAAGCAGCTTTCAGGAAACTGAAAACCTTCATTAGAAATACTTTGCTGTTCCTGATCATGTTTGCTACTGTGCAACACCTTTGGTAGCACCTCATCTTCCTGTAAGCTGCTTGTCCTCGTCAGTCCAAGTCATCAAGCATAAAGCACAACATGCAATGGCAAGTATTACTTGTGGCAGGCAGTGATAAAGATTTGAAAGTGAGATGTGGAACATGTTTCCCATTATGTGTGCATCCTGTGGCAGCGGATGACATCAAGTTCGAGGTGGTGACACGAGACAGACTGTGCCAGGAGAAGCTGTTCCTGAAGCTGCTCCGCAGGCAGCAGAAAGACATAGAGCTGATGAAGAAACGCCACCAGAAAGAGCGTGCCTTGATGCAGCGAGCACACTGCACTGTGGTGGATAAGCTTGTGGCCACACATGACAAGGAGAAGACAGCCACTGAAAAATCTGTTGAGAAGAAGTTGAAAAAGAACAGGTGAAATGAATTGTCTGTTTCTTGTTTGGTTGGTTTTGGGGTTTTGTATAAAATATTTAAAGATTTATTTTTTGTGTATAAAGGATTTGGATTTTATTTTATTAATATGAACTTCTTAGTGTTTGAGTGGTGGGAAATGCAAGTTGTGGCGAGGTTAAACACTGTGAAACTGAAAAAAGAAGTTTTATGTATGTTTTCACATGTAAAAGTGTGGATGTAGGGGGAAGTATGAATGTAAAAGATAAAATGTTTATGTTTAAACAGGGATTTGTACTAACATCCCCTGTGAAGGAACAAGTTCTTTTAGGTGGAATTGTTTTTAAAAAATGATGAAGAAGAGTAACCAGGAATTTGTTTTTCTTCAATTTTTGTGACTTCAGGGACAGCAGCACTGACCTCAAGTCACAATCAGAAGGTGCTGTTCTCAATCTAGTCACTGACCACAAGGCAAAGGTGAGTAGTGTTTAGCAAACACATCTGCTCCCTGTTGGGAAATGATGCACAAACATCAGACATCCAGACGTGTGTGGAGTATTTATTACAGTTGGTGACTCTTAGGGCTGCAGGCTTCACATGAATTTAATTCATTATGAACTGTGGCTATTTTTGGCGAAGTGTTTCTTGTGATTGTGTGGGTGAGTGGGGGGGAGGGAGGGGTTGTAACTGAGAGAGACAATTTTTAAAGACATGCAGGTATTCATATTTTAGAATGATGTGTAGGAAATGTGTAGTTGTGCATCGCATTTGTTGGAGAAGGTCATTTATGTTGGTAGCTGTACATGTTTCCAGGTGAAAGAGTTGGTCTGTGATCAAACACGGGAGTGGTCAGATCTGGTGGTGCGTCAGGTGACAGAGGAACATGAGCTGATGAAGGAGCATGTGCGGCAGCAGAATGAACTGCTGGTCAAATTGATTGAGGAGGCTCACCAGCTGCAGCTCACAGAGCTAGAGGCTCGGCAGGAGAGGTGAGCAGTAGCTGTAATTGTCATCTACCTGCTTAAGAATCTTAACAGATTTTCTTTCTCCTACTTTGTGCCTAGCCAGGGCTGGGCTTATATAAGCTGGCCTGTTGCCACTGCATCAAACATGGATTGATTGTTCTACATCAGTTGTTTGCATGGCATAGCAGACAGCTAGTCTCTCATGGATGTTTAGAATTTCTGGGAAGTGCTGCAAGTACATATTCAGGGCTCCCCATCAGTTTTTGTTTAAAGAGATCTGTACTCCTTGCTTAGAATTTTAAAGGGTAAACCCACAGTGAGGTTCTAGGAGGTGTATCCTTTAAAATCTGAAATTCTTCAACACACTGAGCTGCTTTTGTTTGGCTTAATGTTCATACCTTGCACGAGGTGACTTTTGTGAAGTTTTGCTGCATATTTTTTATAGCATATAGTACACACACACACACACACGTAGGTTATGGGGTGCCAAATGGGGAATGGGTATAATGCTCATGGTTTATAAAGAATTATTATGGAATGCATTCTATAACTAAAGAATTGATTCTTTAGTTATAGAATGAATTCTTTAGTTATAGAATTCTATAATTATAGAATGTGTTCGATAATTATAGAATCAATTCTTTAGTTATAATTATAATTTAGTTATATATAGTTATAATTATAGAATGAATTCTTTACTATAGAGTGCATTCTATAATTATAGAATTCCCCTCTTGGCGCCCCATAGTGAGGAGCCCTGATATTAATGTTATGATAAGTACAAGTCCAAGGGCACAGACTTTTGTTATCACATTCAGGAAGCGCTCAGGAATGTTGCTGTCGTTTTAGGGAAAATAAGGAGCTGAAGACGGCACAAGCCAAACACTCCATGGACTCCAGCAAGGCTGTGCAGAACGACAAGACCATCAAGAACAAAGCTGAGCGGGACAGGTGACTGGGGGTGGGGGGTGGTTTGCTTTCATAAATGTTCTTTTCTTTGAGCAAAGTCTGAGGATTGTTCAAAGATTTCTTGCAAGTATTTTACAGTATGTGTGATGTCTCAAACAGCTGATGTTTATGGTTGAAAGAGGTGTCGTGTACAGCAAATCTTTTCTTCGAGGGAAGATGTTCAAGTTTGGGTTTGTAATTGCAGACGGATTCGTGAACTGAAAGAAAACAACATGAAAAAATTTATTGAGGAGCGGAAGCGGTATGCAGTGCGACATTCAAGACAGGCAGAAAGCCTGAAAAAGTCACATGCCGAACAAATGGAGAAACTGGTGAAAGAGAATGAAAAGGTAAGGAATCTGCTTTGGGTTGATTGCACTCAAAGGATCAAGGTATACATTCTAACAGAAAAACACTGCTTTCGCCTGTTTTGGCAGGATAGGCAACCTGCTTTAAATTATAAAAAAAAAAGTTGGGGTTGGGGAGCTATCCTTATAGATAAGAAAATATTATCTTTGGGTTTCCTTTGTTTGTTCTTGCTATAACTCTCTTACAATGTCGTTTTTCATCATTTGCCCACATGGTTTACAAACAAGTAGCTGTGGTATTTTTCATGCTTATAGTTTTGATTAGTATTATCGTCCCTTGCACTACATGGAATAAAAAACGTCACTTCCTTCTTGTTTGTAACAGGCATTGGAGATGGCTGAGATGGCGCACGAAGAAGCAAAACTGGCCACTAAGCCAGAGACAGTAGTGTAACTTTGACATTTAATTCTTTCTGTTGTGTGATTTTTTAAAAAATATTTTGCACTGTGTATTGCCGGGATGTGCAACAACTTCATGCATTTGTTAGACTCAGCCCTTCTTGTTCTCCCCGAAATAAGGGCTACTATTGATGACACCAGTATTGTTGTATCATTCATTTGTTAATTGCTTTTGCACCATGAGATTTGTTAGTGTGCTTTTTAATCAAGCTGTCCACTTTAATATTTCAAAAATATGTTTATTTTCTTGGTGTTTAGCTACATCTGGAGAAGAAACCTGTAGTTAGGTAAATAGACAAAAGGATGGAGGAATTGTGGCCTGGATGTTTGGATGGCGAGAGATGGTAGATGCGATGTTCTGTGAACTGCTCTCCCCCAGTCACCTTGCATTGCAGCATGTGATGCTTGTCATTTTTACCATGGCATACCTCCAGATGTCTAAACTTTCATCTGTTTGTAGATGACTTGCATAAACTCATTTGTCATAATACCTGTGTCATCATTGAGTCAGTAGTTGAAAGACTGTACAAGGAAGGAGTTTTCACTCAAATACCCTTTTTTGCTAGCTGTAATCTAAACATACCAGATCAGAAGGTCAAAAGCAATTTGATAATAGCTTTTTTCTTGTAGCACTGTAATTTTCTGTGAACATATACGTTTTTGAATACATTAATCTTGTGATTTTATTTTTCATCTCAGATGAATTTAGATGATCTGTTTTCATGCCTACTTTATCTGTTGAAATCTTTTTCATGAAAATCTGTATAGAAATGTGCTGAAAAGAGTTTTGTAAGATGTTTCAAAAGCATTTCTGGACATCAGTGCATGCAGAGCTGTATCTTTGCAGTTCAGCTGATTCAAAATCATTTTAATGTTATCGCTTTGAGACAATCTCATTTTGAAAGCTCATTCCCTGTTAAGAAATTCCAGATCAGTGTTCAGAGTGTACTGTATATCTGTAAGGTTAGAGAAACCATAATAGCCTTTACATGATTTGCTACTGATGGGATGTTTTCTACTCATGTGGTTAATGTTACATAAGTTGTGACTTGCTGAGCTCAATGTTATATTTTCTTGCTCTCCTTTTAACTGTAATGATTTGTGCTATTGCAAAGATTTATTGCTGTGAGTTTCAACCTTTCAATGAAAGATGCCATCGTGATGATCACCTGCACTGTAAGGAGTATTGTCTGCTAAGAGTGCATTTTATATTGTCATATACTGTTTGTCCTTTTTAAAGATCTTGATTATTACTGTGTGACAAGGATTGCTGAACCACAATGCAAGAAAACATTTTCTATGTAGCAACTTGGTCTTGTTCTGGTGACTTGCAGCTTTGTAGAATGTATTGTTAATATTTTTTACTTAAAAATTTGATTGAATTCTTATACCAAACAAGATGTCTGTCAGTCTACTGCATTCAGAACTTGTCCTTTCCTGACCATCTGGTGGGGGTGGGGGTGGGGGTCTCTAGTGAAATCAGGAACCAGGCCTGGAGAAATATTCCCACCATACCTGGCTGCCAGATTAACAGTGTGAGGCTGGGTTGTAGGAGCATGTTTGTATCGGCCCCTCTGGTCCAGCTTGCATGAACGTTCTTATCTCCTGTTTATTTGTAAAGGTGCACGGAAAATACACAGGGTAAATGGGCCTTACAACTGCATTTATGACTGGAAGAACAGCCACGCATGCTCATGCAAGCCAGTCATAAGGGTGTTCCTAATGTCATTCACCCTGTGTACTTCATGTACACTTTTTTTTTTTTTTTTTGGTTGATAAGGGATAAGAACATCCTTTGCAGCTCAACCCAGGATTTTGTTGGATATTTCTTTTAGGACATGAATGCTGACTTGCTGGCAAAGCTCATTCATGTATAAAGCCAGTGGGATCCGTTGTAGCATAAACCATTTTATTTATCTTTCATGTGCTTTTCTGCATAGCATCCACTTGTAGTTTGCTTGGCAACTTGTCGTTGTTGCCTACATTAGTTTCTGATTAAGATATGTCTTTTAGCAGATTATTTCTTTATGTCTTTCTGTTTTTTTATTTAATTGAAACTTGGAAACTTCTTTTAAATTTGAGAAGTATATATTAATATGCATGTCATAAAACGGCCCCATGTACACCTCTATACATGCACGCCAACTCCTCTAGATGCTCATATATTTGTTTACAAGCACACAAATACATGCTGATGTACAATACTGCTTTGTTCTTGTTGATTATATTTCTTATAACTTTTCAGTTTACTGAAATCTCTTGTGCACTGCCAGACCCTTCCAAATTTGTTTTGCATCATTAGTTACAGGCAGCCATGCAGCATTCCATATCCTCCCATACGTGTGTTGCTTACAGGCAAATAATTGAGCTGCTAAGGAGAGACATAATTACTGTAACACCGATATTAAATCAGTTTGAAGTGCATGGACAGGAACATTCTGTTAAACTGCAGTTGTAAATCCAATTAACTTCAGCTGTCAAACAATTTCACAGACTAATATGACTGTATTCTTTACTGCCATCAGACAGCACAAGCCTACATCTGCAAAATGCTTGAAGAGAAGTGCATTGTTGTTTGTAGGCAACACACATCACATCTCCACTCCATCCCTCCTGCAGATTTCATGCAAATGGATGAGCACACAGATATGTATGTGTGTGAACCGTTATACATACACTCACTTCTGTGCTATGCCTCACGCCACCCTTCCCCTTTTTTTTGTGAAAGTTTCTTTAGTGTATGGAGATCCCTTTTATTATCTGTGATGTCATGGTACTCAGATTCTTTTACGCAGATTATATCTATTAAGCATGTTTTTCCTTGGTTGTGTTACTGTTTGTTACCCTTTCTTAAGAGTTGTTTTTTGTTTAGATGGGTTGCATTTCGTTTGGTGATAACTTGTCAATGGTTGTCATTGATAGAGCTACGGTTAAGACTTCCATCTGAACACTGCTCTGTAGTCTCTATTCATAGGACACACACAAAGTTTAAGCTTCCCCTCTTCTTTTTCTGGGATATTGCTGTCTACATCTGACAGACAAGTCGTTTTTGTCTTAGTCCATTCATTTACTTATGCTCATTTCAAAGCCGTTTGTCCTTGATGATGCTAGAAAATTTTGAATTGAAAATACAAGTGTTGCGTTGAGTTTAACAGCTCTGTTTAAGCCTGTTAAATAACTTCCTGTTACAGCAAGCTAAGTTTCCAAATGATATTTGTACCTTCCAAAATATTTGATGCTGTAGACTTGCATTCAAGGATGATTGTTTAAAACATGCCAGCCTGCAAGCAGAATCTTTTTGGGTGAACGTCATTACTTGTAAGGCAGATTATATTTTTTGGACAGAGTTCTGTAGATCAGACACTATGGATGCTTTTTTGTTCTGTGGTACTGGCACCAGCCTGTCAGGCTGTCATGTGTACCACTTATCTGTCAGTTCTGGTTATTTATTTTTTTAGTTCCCCTTGTTCACCTGAGTGATGCTGTCAAGCAGTTGCTGATTTTGTTCCAAGCCAAATTTACTTCATAGATTTATATTTACATGACGATGGTGCATTGTGTGATTGAGATTAAGAGTTGTGATAGTAAAGGCAGTCTTAGCAGGATAAAGAATCTGAACAGGAAGAAAGAGAAACCAGGACAAATGTCAATTTCAAAGGGAAGAAACATGCATCTGCATTTCAGAAGTAAAATTAAGGTGTGGTGACTTGGGAAGGGTACTCAACATACAAGTCCTTCCCATCTCCCTGTATGTCATATGTTATCTGAGAGGCTGTGGAATCATGCTCAATCCTGTATATATAACTTGGTCACTGAGGTTTCACCATGGTGAGACAAGTCCAGTGATAATTATTTCAATTTAAACAAAAAATGTAAGCATCCTCCGGTTATGTGAGAAATCGGGTTAGACACTGCCTTTTAAAATATATGCAGACGAGAGAGGAGGGGCATTAAGTGTTTGAGGACTAGTTTGCATCAGTGTTGCATGTCGCCTTCACTGACATGACAGTGCCCATCCAAGCTGCAAACTTTTCAGATGTGTCAAGTTGGAAATGGAATCTAAACATCCCGATCAGCACGAAGACATGGGTTTTGACTTACTTGGGCAAGCTGAAACCTCAGCCTAATCCTAACAATAACCACACCCTTAACCACTGCCAAAAAAAGAAAATGAAATCTGCTCTGGGTATCAAATCAACTACCTTTCAAAAGTTAAACCCATCATGTTCACCGCTTGGCTATCATCAACCATTCTTTTTTTTAAATTCATTTTAACTGTAAGGAGTGATATCTCACTTTTATGTCGGCACACTTTCCCTGATTAGTACTCATCAATTTGTGCCATTTGAGGATATCCCTCAGAGTAGATCTGGAAACACAAATCTTGCATCCAGGCCTGTTTGTGAAGAGACCAAATTAATACCATTTTTGTGCACTGCTTTTGAGATGGATGACATGGTACAAAAGATGATTATGTGAGTCATAATGCAGAGAAATAGCCTAGGTACTATCCATCACAATGGGTTTTTTTCCCCTGTAAAAGCTGCTTAGCAGATTGCATATTGTAAAGTTACATTTTAGGAAATGTCATCATGTGTAGTTATTTTTCAGCTATTGCCAGGTTAAGCTTAAAGACATTTGCAAGTTTCTCTTTCCCTGCTAAATTCAGAATGTGTGCAGTGTGATAGCTTCAGTGTAGATAATATTGGAAGGCAGCATTGCATGTTTGTTTGCTAGTCAGATGGCACTATTCTCCTCCCAGCATGAACACCACTTCGCTTGAAACTGTTGTGAAGACTGCAAGGTGGAACAGAGACTTTTACAAAAGAACAAATGAAAAACCTGAAACTCCTACATCTTTTTATTTTAATTAAATTATAAGGATTGTGCTTTATTTTTTAAAATTTTATTTATAATTCATCTGGACATTTGCTGTGAAATTTTATCAATAATATTTCCTAGGCGACTTCACCAGTTGGTGCTGTTATAGTGCCAACTCATGAACTGCCTGTTAGTTTTCAGTTAAATAGACTGACTTCATTTCTCTCCAAGTTCATGTCATATTCATTTTGATCCAAAACGGTGCATAAAAGTCAGACTGTAGCTGTACCCTTTAGTAATCTTAATTAGGCATCATCAGATGTTATGGTGACCGTACAGTAAGTTATAAGCTGGAGTTGATGGGAAAGGCATCCAACCACTACCTGTCAACCAGGAACTATTGCTTTAGATTAGCAGTCTTGAACCCATGTCCAGTTCAACAAATACATATGAAGGCAGTGTGCACGTGAGGCTTGGAGATGAGAAAGGTTTTCACCAGCATCACTCTTTCACTCAAAAGCATGGACTCGTGCACATTCTCTCTCTCGTGGTTCCATATACAAGCCAAATAAACAGAATATGGTTGCTGGATGGCATAGCAGATGAAGATGTCTGTGTCATCGTTGAGTGTAAGGATATTGGTGTGTGCTTATGGGACTAGAATGGATCGGCTTTGTAACAATTTCAAAAATGGTGCAAAAAGGTTTTCTGCTTATGGTGCCCTACCGGCCATCCCCTATTGCAATCTCAGTTTTTGTTGAAGACGTTTATGATCAATTACAGCATGCTTTTTATGGTCTTAGCTGTAGATTATGCTTGCATTTATTGTCAAAGGATTTTTGGTGAGATTGTTGACCTCATTAGAGTTGAATTTGGATTTTTTTAAAATTTAGGTTTGAGGTTCCAAGTTTAGTTTTTTTCCAGGCCAGTTTTCTTTGATTAGTTTAAGTATTTGGGATGTTTTAATGCACACTTTGAAAACTCTGTTAAAGTGTAGGACACTGATATTTCTCAGCCTTTAATAACAGACCACAACACCAGACACATGCATGAAGGTGCATAAAACAGTAATAGAAGGATCCTACGTTGTTCTGTTAGTCAATTTAAAGAAAAATATTATGTTGTACTAATGTTTGATAGAAGCATTTTCGAAGGAATGTACATTTTGGCCAGAGTAGATCTTGAAAAGACCCACATCTTCAGGAAGAATTCTTGTCAGTGTAGTAGAATTAGGTTATGACCTTCATGAGTGTACTTCTGGTGGCAACATGTATTTCTTAAGCATCTGAGGAGTTGTTTGTCCCCCCTCCCACCCCATCCCCGAGCCCAGCAAGCAGGAGAATGGGTGTGTTGTAGGATGATGTAACTACATGACCCACATCCTGAATACTTGCTTTTGTTATATTTAAGTATTGATGCACAGCGTATTTTCAGAGGGTAAAACAGAACATGGCTGCCAGGTCAGATCTGGCAGTATTTTGTCTAAGTTTGTATTATTATGTTACACAAAATAAAAGCTTTTAAATGCAGTCGCAGCCTGTGCTTATGATCTTGATTTTTACTTTGCATTAACATTTCAGTTCTGGTGGGCCTCAGCAAGGCTCAGTCTTTCACAGCTGCCCCAGTGAGTGCACAAAGTGGTCACTGAAGAATGGACAAAAAGAAATAAAACATGCCATGTGCACATTCATGCAGTCATCTATGCATACATGCACAAACACACAATAAAAAGGGTTCTTGGACTGTATGGACTTGGTCAATGTTGTGACCTGCAAATAAAGCAAACTGTAGAAAACAAAAAATGTTTCAGGCTGTTTACAGGGGTCCATCTTTCCTTATTTTTAGAAACACTTTTCGCAGCACTGTGAAAGGATGTAAAACGCAGGTCATGGTAATCTCTATTATGTGCACATTAGTTGAGATTACATTATGATTGGGCAGTTGATAGAAGGGAGATGGTTGAGGTTTTTCATAAATGGACAAATGTGTGTCCAGCATCACCGAAGGTGGCTGTGTGCAGCAAGGCCATATTTGGCAAACTTTGATATTACATCTAGTTAAACAAGGATTTTACAGAAGGCTGCTATACATGTCTTCACTTTTGGATTCAAACACAAGAGTTGGAGGATGCGACACAAATAGTCACGCATAAATTAAAAGGATCAAATGACATTTTTGTACTCCATATCTGATGTGTCCCAATTATAGTGGACATTTTAATGTCCACTTGATCTTGCAGACTTTTTACAAATCTTCTATGTTCATCTCCTGTGTTCTTTATGTCCTTCAGGTCATGACAACTCATTTTTCAATTGTCACCCCTCTACTTAGCATGCTGTCTGTATGTAGCCAACCCTGGTGCTAAGCAGGGATGCAGTAAGAAGTGTTCAGAGCAAGGATACGCCAAATATACTGTTGAAAAACATCTGGTCTGTGTGTTTTTGTTGGAAGGGGGTGTATATATTTACATGCATGTATGTGTAGCTGGTTTTATGGGTTCCTGTGTGCATGCACTTGCAGACAATGCTGAGAAAGGGTCGCTGCATCACAGGTCACAAGAGGAAAGAAAAAGATCTGATGGCATGTTACAGTTAACAGTTACAGTTAACAGTGTAATTTTCATTCAGTTCTGTTTGATTGTAACAGAAACACCAGCAGCAAATGCAGCAACCACAATAAAAGCAGCACCAGCAACATTAATATTGAATACCATAAAACAACAACTGAACAAGGTATTAAGATGCAAAAATTATTCCATTTATCAATGTTACAACCAAAGTTTCTTCATGTACACTGTGTACATGCGCTGGGAGAATAGCATGGGGAAGAAGATTGAAAGCTAAAAAAAAAAGTCCTAAACACACAGAGACACAATGATTCCACTCCGTTTGCAAAGTCCAGGAAGTGCATGGTGCTTTTTTTTTAAAAAAAATGCAAGCTGGTGGGCAGGTATAGGTAGGGGGTCAGTGCTTCCCCCTCGCGGTGATCTCGCACTAAGCCGTGGCTATTTGCCAGGTCCTTTGCAGATAGAATCCGATTCCGAGGCTATTTGCACGGCTGAAGTCATAAGTAAGAAGAGCCGTGTAAAATTTATTTCTACGACTTTCCGCCACTCGCTGCCAACTTCTTCCTCACATGAAGTTTTCTACGAGGAAACCTCCGCCACTACCCCGCGTGTTTTTCCACGTCCTGTTTCTTGTATGGATCCCATAGGATAGGACTAGCACTGGCGGAGGTTGTGTCTGTACACAACTTGAAGTCAAATCGACGTGTCATATTCATAAATATACATACGCGATCCACAGCTCAAAAACCCTCATCCCCCTCTCCCCAGGTATTTATTCTTATAACTGAGGTCAACAACTAAAGTACTTCATTCACCATTACTGAATAAACCCGTAAAAGTACTATAAGCGTTTAATTGTTTACACGAATTATGCTGCTTGTGTAGAAAGTTTAACGTGTCATATGTAATGATACACGATGCACACCTTTAACAACGCTCCCCTTGTCTTTACTCAGATTAATGGGGTCAAAAAGTAACAGCGAAAGTACTTTATCAGTCACCATTTGTGAATAAAACCGTAAAATATTAAAAGAAAAACAAGTGACTGCCGCTTGGAGGAAAGTCCAAATTAAAAATTAAAACAAGGGAACTGCATCAAGCTAGAAGGGGACAAAGACGAAGACAATCTACATGTTTCGGGGCACTACCCCTTTATCAGGACGACACAAAAACGACGAAAAAACGAAAAAGACTTAAATAGCTGCAGTAGATCTGGCGCGTGGGCTGCATGGCAGGAGAATGACCAAAGGACAGTAAGATGGGTTAAAGAGGGGCAGCCAATCGCAATAAAGGTGGGTAGGAAAGGGTATAAGGGATCGAAGGGTGGGGGTGGAGAGAGAGAGAGAGAAAGAAAGCGCGGGTAAGGGGGCGTCGGTGTACGAGAGAGAGTGGGAGGGAGGCGAGAGAAAAAAGTAAAAGGGGGTTAAGGGAAAAGGAGGGGGGAGAGTCAGTGTTTAAGGTTGAGTCCTGTGGGTGCAATGGTGCCAAAATGGGTAATGAAGTACGTAGGACTCCATATTCTTACGGTCAATGATCGAGTCGCCCTTCATTTTCCAGATACCTCAGACCCTCGTGTTGTCAGCTGTTTGTGGGGGTCTACTGAAATGCCGTGCAACTGGTGTGTTTCTGCAGTGTTTAGTGTCTTCTAGATGTTCTGTGAAGCGGTTGTTGAGTGTGCGTTCCGTCTCACCGATGTAGAACCGGGGGGGGGGGGGGGGGAACAGAGGTACATGTGATGGCGATATGTTATTGTTGGTGCAGGTGATCGAAGTTGCGTTTGATGACAAAAGTGGTATTGGGTGTGTGGAGTGTTGTGGCGGTATTCAGGTAGGGGCAAGTGTGGCAGCGGAAACGTTAGACGTAAACTACTGTAAGCACTTGTTTACCCGGCTCTTTTGCGGAGTGACCCCCTTCACCGTGCAAATAGTGAGAAATACTGAAATAGTGAAATAGCCTCGGATTCTATCTGCATTGGACTGTGCAAATAGCCACTGCCTTCACGCTGTATGGGGATAGAAATAACTACTTGATTGATAGCTGCAGTAACTGAGTATACTAAGATGGTCAGTGCGGAGATCCAGTTAATGTTCGGGGAAAGGCCAAATGGAGTCTGCATAATGTTAACCATTCCCAGATTCAAACCCAAATTCTTCGCCACCAAGTGAAATGAAAGCTCAAGGGAGACTACTACCATAGTTGTGCCCTGTACGAGAATAGGCTCCCTTCCAAGACCGCATCATTTTTGTGTTTGCGCAGGGACTTAATCTCTGGTTTGCGAAACGTGGTCTTCTACAGCGAGATTATTTTGAACTACAACTGGTTGGAGACAGGACGTTTACATACTAAAATGGAGATGTTAGACGATATACGGGAAAAGGTTACATTGACAGAGTTCGGGGTCACAAACGTAAGTATTTAATGTTTACTAAATACTAGCCAGATCATCATGTGTGACTGTGATGTGGGCTTAAAATTAATAGACCAACAATAACAATAGTAATACTAATACTTTAGTAGAGACAGGTCTGTTATATAGTATATAGATATGATATATTCATTGACATAAAATTTGATTCATTTATTGATTCCTATTGAAAGGGCTATTCTATTTATTGTATTAATAATTATATAATTACGAAATATTTACTCTAGTATTGTCATCATACTTCATTCATAGCTCTTAATCTTATTATTGAGTCTTGACTAACAACACAAGTTAACGAAACTGAATATTGAAGCATTGGAAATTCTAGTAATTGCTAGTCTACAGTGGTGATTTAGCGCATGAAATGCAATTATTGAATATAAACAGCCATCGTATGTATGATTGTATCTTAAGGTTCACAGTTCCGATTTTCCTGGCAATTATGAAGGATATGATGATGCTTGGGACCAGAAGAAGTTTGAAAAGGTATGACTAAAAGAAAATGCTCATGTTTTATTTAATACACATGCACATATGTACTTTCTATGTATTTTTCGTCAGCAGAAATTTATTTTCTAACATCCACAGTGCTTGTCCACTAGTGATACTGCCTGCATAGTTTTACGATTTCATTGTTATAGATATGCATCTGGCATCGACAGATAAGATTCAAATGATAAGTATGATTTGCTCTAGTACTAGTATGGTTAGTTTCTCATTCTTATTGTTTACACACTTTGATTTTATTTATAGTAAAATCACTAAAAGTTATAATTTTATGTTATACATAAAGTCTAATGTAGGGAACTGTAAATTTGACTACTATAATAATGATTTTGCAGAAATTCAAAATAGAGATCATCAAGTTGCAAGGTGAGGAACTGGAATTCGACATGATTGGTGTTGATCCTGCTATAGCCAATGCTTTTCGGAGAATTCTTCTGGCAGAGGTAGGCATGGTCTGAGTTGAAAAAAATCATTTTTTAGATGCCATTTTCGTAATTAATTACTATCCTCCCTCATTTGTTTCTGCCTTTATCTGTCTTTGTCCCTGTCCCTGTCCATCGTTAAATTATCTTGGCTCAGTTTCGTTTTTGTTAACTTATCGTTTGAAATTCCATTTTATTGAAACTGTCATTTTGTTGGTCTCAGTTTCTTTCCAATCTTTTTTTTTCTCTTTCTCTCTTTCCATGTGTTTGTTCGTGGAGCTGTTTTTCCCATCTTGAGAAAACCTTCATTGTTGACTTAAACAGTCAAACAAATAATCAGTTGAAGCACACTTTTGGTGTTAGCAGTCATCATTTGCATTGAGCTTTCTCAAAAAAGATTAAAAGCAACAATTTTTCTACATGTTCAGTTATGTCTAATTTTTCTGTCAGCCCCTTTAAAAATGAGGAACCATAAAAAAATGGAGGCACAAACCCTAAAGAATGTTAAAATGTATATCTACATAGTATCAGACAGAGCATTATTTTCTCCAAAAGTGAGCACTTTGTCTTGGGAGGTACTGAATACAGTCACTGTCACTGTTTGTGAATCCTGCAGGTGCCATCTATGGCTGTTGAGAAAGTTCATGTGTACAACAACACATCCATTATCCAGGATGAAGTGCTGGCACACAGACTGGGACTAGTGCCCATCCGAGCAGATCCACGGCTTTTCGAATACAAACAGCCAGGTGCGTTCAGAACACTTACTGTTTCCTGCTCCCTACTTACGGCATTTTCTCTCCTCCATGACTTTAAAATATATGTGCATACATTATGTATGCATGTGAGGGTGAT
This sequence comes from Lanistes nyassanus, assembly GCA_004794575.1. Classification (NCBI taxonomy): domain Eukaryota; kingdom Metazoa; phylum Mollusca; class Gastropoda; order Architaenioglossa; family Ampullariidae; genus Lanistes; species Lanistes nyassanus. The sequence goes on along the minus strand of SMGT01006903.1, from coordinate 1,355,101 downwards.
GATGTGCATGCATATGAATATGCACATGTGCATTTGGAAGTAACAGGAAGGAAGTTGGGTTGGGTGAACGTGATGTAGGGTAATTTGAATCCAAGCATGTGTGGAAAGTGTAAAATCAGGAGTCACCTTTCAGTAGTGTAAGTGTAGCTGCAAGACCAGAGAGTTGAAGTGGTTCAAGTCTGAAGATAACTATTTCCTGAACAGGGCAGGAGGATGAGGGTACTGAGCAAGACACCCTCGAGTTTCATCTGAAAGTACGCTGCACAAAAAACACGAAAGCCCAGGACAGTACCAATCCTGACCAGATGTACATCAACCACAAAGGTATAAAAAGATTCTTGTAATGTAAGCTGCATGATAACTTTCCGTGAATTCAGTTATGTCCCTTTCTCTTATCCTCCTGTTTACATGTTTAAGAACTTAGTACAATATTGCCAGCAAGAATTAGATGCTGCTGGGACATCTCCATGGAACTGAAGTAGAATCTAACCTCATATGGCAGTCATGGTGACAATATGTGCATTTCTTACTTGCGAAGGGTTAGGTATGAAGGGATAATCTTAGTTATTTTTTGGTGTTTTGGTCAACTTCAAAAAGAATTCATTTTCTTAGGTAGTAGTTTAAAAACTCATCTCTTGTACCAATGATATAGTGACACCCTTGTTTTAAAAACATTGGATGTGTACGGAAGTATAAAAAAAATGAAAAAGTCTTCTTGATTTAAATTCCGTCTCTTTGTTTTGGAGTGTACCTAATTACCTGTCCATTAATGAACGGCCACAGGTGCATGGATTTCTTCTTTTTTTAACATGAGCCATGTTGTCAGCTATTTTTATGTAAATATTTTCAAAAACTTCTTGCTTGTGTTAGATCCACTTGTTCTGTTCTCTGTCTCATCATGGTGGCCTAGATACATTGATACTTCAAACTTTTTCAGTCATTACAAAGCACATGGAGTGGGTACCAAAAGGAAATCAAGTAAATCTGGTGAGTTTCTGCTTAGGCTTCTGCAATCATTTGTTTTATGTACATTTATAAAGCTGATGGAACTTTGTGGGCCTTTATGCCTATGCATAAACACACACACACCTATTGGGTGCAGTGGTGCTATAGTAGAACCCCTCTTTTTAAGATTTAAAAACTCTGAGGAAAAGTCTTAAATGAGGGAGGGGGACAGTCTTAAAAGAGGCGTTACCTTGTCTGGGTGACTTGCCACTACTCTAACACAGAAAACAGAAAATAAAGGATATTTAGTACGTAATTATTCATTGTAAATTAAATATTTGAATATGTATTGCTAAACAAATATAATTTCTCCTTCTAAAGTGGGAGTATAGTCTGGCCTTTGTACCACAGCTGCTCTGTATATGCAGACTGTGCCATAAACTGTTACAAAATCAGCAAGTACATAGTCCCAACTTTGAAACCATTGTCGTCTACATGATAGTGCTGAAGTGCAAACGTGAGAAACCAATGGCAAACAGCACTCAGAGACTTAACAAAAATGGTCATGAAGTTTTATTTCTCGGCAATCCACTTTATTAAGCTGATAGCCTGCACAGTTTCTGAAGGCCGTGGTCTTCAGGACACATTCTGGTTTTTGAATGAAATGGTGTGCACACTGTTAAATACTAATTTTTTAAAAATCTGCTTTTTAGCTAGAATGTATGTAGTTTTAGCTTTGAAGTCAGGCATGGTCAGTACATTTGAATCAAGTGCACTGAATTTTTAATTTATTTTATTGGCTGTGTGATAAGAAAGGAAATGGCATCGGCCGGGATTCTCACGTTCATTATCAAACACACACCCAAAAAAACCCCCAAAAGAACACAGATTTTGAAATTTTATTCATGATACATCATTCTTACGTAGTTACTAAGAATCATTTGGAGCATTGCTGCATTGAGTTGGAAATCATGTCACATTTAGAACGGTAAATCCGACAACTGAGTATTGTGAAACCTGCCGTTGATTTTCTGTGCCAGAGCTATGAAAGACCAATAGTGATGACAAAGCTCTCAAGTGACTTCTACCTGCTAGAAGATCACACTTACATTCTAAGGTCAAGTTACCGTTATAAAAAACCCTAAATGTTCGGTCTTAAGTTGCATTTGAGGGGGAGTCATAAATGAGAAGATGGATAAAGAGAAAATATCATCTGTCACCAATTTTTTTTATTGTAAATGATAGGAAGTTGTAAACAAGGTGGTCGTATTTCAGGGATTCTGCATTATCTTCACATGTATCTTGGCTGTTCACATTGCAGGGTGATATTGGGCCAGTGCATGATGATATACTGCTTGCCAAACTGAGGCCAGGACAGGTACACTGATTAAATATAAAATATGCACATTCGTAAAGGTGCATTCAAAAGAGCTTGATTCTGTAGAATTGTGTACAGTTCCTCAGATTTGAAATTACATAATGCTATTTTGTAATGTATATTGTAGGGTGCTCCAAAGAGTTCAGCAAGAATGTTATAAACAAACATCAGATGCATTTTCTTTTTGCTGATGTCTTTACCCTTACAGAAAATTATTAGCTACCTGTTAAAAATATAGATAATACAATTTTTTTCTGGAAACTAAAAAAACTTTATGATACATTTTTGTGGCTTTGTGAAGATGTATTACACTTTTTCAATGTATTGGTTTTTTTATGTTTTAAACAGGAGATTGATGTGCGGATGTATTGTGTAAAAGGTATAGGAAAAGATCATGCAAAATTTTCGCCAGTTGGTGAGAAACATTTCTGTAATATACACGTAAATTATAATCTTGGGGTTTGCAGTTATTACTTTAATATTAGTTTTGCTCCTATTAGTTAAATGGAACTGTGCTGTCATGACATTTTGCAAGTTAACATTGTTTGAAATTAGCTTGCAGTCCTTAAAATACTTCAAGTTGTAGCAAATTGAAGAACAAATGAAAAAGGCCAACTCATCTCATTTAATCTCATCTATTGTAAGTTTATTCACTGTGGTGAGAGGTTGGCATAGAATAGCAGGGAACCATAATTTCCTTTATATTTTTGTAAAATTTCATGGCATTAAACTGTGACCTTTTCAGCCACAGCCACATATCGTCTGTTGCCGGAAATAAAGTTGCTACGAGAAGTTGAGGGAGAGGCAGCAGAGCGACTGCAGAGATGTTTCTCACCAGGCGTCATAGGACTTCTGCACAATAAACATACAGGTTACTCTACGGGATTTCTGTAAAACATTTCATTCATGGTTTTCACCTTTTGAAGGAAGAAGTTTTATCCCATGAAATCCCTTTTAGACAATAAGCTGTGTAGAGACATGATTAAGAGTCTCAACAGTTGACATCTCTTTATACGTATAATGCTTTGCTGTTATTGTCTCACATATAGTTGGTTCCTATTCTTGTACTTCACTTGTGCTTTGGTTCTTAGGAAAGAAACAAGCATACGTAGCTGATGCAAGACGAGACACATGCAGCCGAGAAGTTTTCCGACATGATGACCTGAAAAATGCAGTCAAGCTTAGCCGAGTTCGGAATCACTTCATATGTAAGTGTTCATTACTATTACACAACACTGTATGTTCATGCAGCCATTAACATAATGGGATCTGCATTAATGAGTACTGGTTATTATGAGACTGATACTTTTTTATGTGTACTGCACACAGCAGAAGAATTCAGTTGTTTATGAAAGCAATGTGGAGAAAGAAGTGTTCACTCTTTCCTGTGTTTATATATACATACCTGATCAAAAATAGTTAATTAGCCAAGATTGATAGAAAAGTGTGTTGCTTTGATAATCGTTATCAGCCCTTGACTTTTTCATAATTTTTTTTTTGGGTGGGGAGTGGGGTTGTGATGTTTTGCAAATAACCTTGGTGAGATTTTCTTTTTAAAATAATATTTCAGTCTTGGTGGAGTCGACTGGTGCACTTGGTCCTGAGGTGTTGATGAACGAGGCGATCAGGACACTGCAGGAGAAATGTCACACCCTCCTGCGAGGCATGAACAGGGCATTGAGCGGGACATAGTACCCATGGTAGTGGACAGAATCATCACTATGCTGGCAGACCGCAGAAGAATGTTTTGTCGAGTCTTTCACATGCCCCTGCATGACCTCTGAAACATCAAGACTGAGTGCAGTGAATCCTTGCTGACCTGGTTAATGTTGTTTCCTGCTTCAGAATAAAGGACACTATATCACCATTTTTGTCATTTTCATATAAAGATTTTCCATTTAAAAGTGCAAGTTTTAAAGGCTTACAGGTGGAAGGGCTGTGGTCAAAGATGAATAAGAAATATATTAGAATGGTGTATTTTTATACTTTTATTCTGTATGCAGATGAAATAGCACAATACAATAAAGATGAGGATTTCTGAGAGGGAAGAGATTTATTTTATAAGTTTATTTTGTATACAAATGTCGCTGTATTGACCAATTTTTGGATGGTCAAAAACGCATTTCTCATCAAGGGATACAACCCAAAAAAAATTTCCTGTAAACGTTCTAGACTATCTCCCTTGGACCTTGTGCTGGAGCGTTTTTGTCCTAGCCCCCGACCATTCAGGCCTGGGTGTCCAACATTTTCTCTCTCGCGCGCGCCCAAGCAATTTACAGAAGTTATCTCTTCTGGTGTAGAAATATGGATGGTGTAAAAAAAAAAATTACGCTTCCATCATCTTGGCTAAACTTGCAAGAAAAAAGAGCAACACAAAGCAGTTTTGACCTTTCAGACTTTTTTTTTTTTGTCCTTGCCTGGCCTGACGTATTGCCACGGAACGCCACAGCCATGTAAGTTGCTGTGGGGGGGGGGGGGGAATTGGACGGCATCCCCTTCTGACACAGTATGTGGGAATTCGCGAGTGGTTGAGATGATTTTATTGGCATTTGAAAATGTCAGATTGATGCTAACTGCGTCCGCAATCCAACAGGGCGGCTTTCACACGTGGTATGGGTGGAAGCCTGACGTGGTTCTCGGGCTAAAGGGGCGTTCAGCAGGTGCTGTGCAGTTCGGACAAACAGACGAGGTTTGCCATGTGCACTTCGTTTCTGCACCTGCATGCGTTCGTTCAGATTCAGGGGTTAGGAGAAGGATTGTCATACTGGTGGAAAACGTGCCCAAGAGAAATGTATTTCGTGCTTTACCTCGTTCATCACCCTCATACTTATTCTTCCTTTGTGCGCGAGCCCGCTTGTGTGTGTGTGTGTGAGAGAGAGAGCCCTTGGCATAATTCCATGCGTGCTTGCGTCTGCGCGTAGTGCACTATAAATCGCTGACAAATACAACTGTTATGAACCTGTAGCTCAAAGTAAAAAGTTTTCAACGAACATGCGATGGATTATTGGTGCGCAGTGAATTGCATGGCCAGTCGTATCTACCATGCGTAGAAGTGCGCATACGATATATAGGGATATGAGCGGGCTTGCATGAGCGTTTTTATCCATGTTCGTACATAAAGGCGCACATAAAATACACAGGGCGAAGGGCATTGCTTAACAGAAGAAGGAAAACGATCTTAGGCCTGTGCAAACAAGGTGTGCCCGTACTTGCGACTTTAGTCTGTAAATGAAATATCACGAGGCGCTAGGAATGCTAGTAGTATATAAGTACAGTTAAGCGCCCTAAAACAGAGTTCCCTTGCAGTCTTCATGCAGCGTTGCTGACGAGAGATGAAAGGAACGAAAATATGGCGTTTCGCAAGTTACAGACGTGAGAGAAGGGCAGGTGGGGAAGAGGTTCGGGTGGGGAAATCGCTAACGCGCACTCTGGACGAACGCCCCAATCTTTGGAGGACATGGGCAGATGAGTGAACCGTTGCTCCGACGGGGTTTCCGCGTGGGAATGTAGACGATAATGGTTTTTAAACGAGTTGCCAATGAACCTTCTGGAGACTGAACGTTGCGAGTGGCGTGTCTGAATACAAGTTCCTGTAAGATACTCGAGTTGTCCTTGAATTGTAGAAGAAGCAACTAGACAGGCATGTCTGGCTAGTGCCAGTAAATCGGTGTAGAAACTTCACTGAAAGTCGGACATCTTTTTAATATAGCCGTGCTTTTATCTTTTGACTGTTGACCTTTATGGCATAAGTGAGAAGAGCTGCCTTAAAGCAACCTTTTAACCTTATAGGTGGTGATACTCTCGTTTGGGCACGCACGTTTCTGGCGTCACCACCCTAAGTCTTGTTACCATCTTGTTTGGCCTCTTCATTTCAACAATATCGCGAGCAAGTTCTACGAAGTGATAACGAGGTCCTATTAAAGATAGAATCCTGTCGTGCATCCAGCCTCACGGCACCGAATATGCAGGACCGTAACAACAAAACCTGCCCCCGACACTCCGCCACCTTTTTCTCCAACAACCTCCTCCCTTTTATTTTTTTTAAAACAGTACTGCTGGCAAGGGCTGCCGGCTTTTTTGGCAGGCAGAGCGTCGTGTTGAAGGATCGGAAAGCATTGTGTCTTGACAAGTTAATGAAGCGACCGTGTCATCAGTAGTTTTCTTTACCGCAAAAAAAGTCGCCTCGTTCCTAATTGGAAGCCGGACTCCAGCCTGCTGCTGCTTGCAGTATTTGTTTGGGCCGTGGTTGACTTACGTGCTGAACGCGCAAGAACGAAGCGAAGCTGCGGAACCGGGTTAAGGGCGGAATCGTGAGAGACCAGTAAACGATCTCTCCCTCACAAAAGCCGAGGCAAACTGTAATTGACACTGACTACAAGTTTTGTAACTGTTTTCTTCCTTTCTTTCCTTCCTCCTCCTCTCTCTATCTCTCACAACGCCTCCCTCCCCCACCAATATTTTTAAATTTTGTTTGGTGGTTGCGACTGAGAAAGCGTCACAAATGTTCGACCTTATGTGCTAAGTTCTTGCTAGTGCGAGCCAGCACAATCAGCACATGCACACACGAATAGTTGCAGTATGCCGAGCGAGACGGTCCCCTGTGCCCTGTGTGTTCTTGTCGCAAACGCAGCAACAAAGATCGAATAGTGGCCCTCCATGATCTGCATGGGCGGGGAGGGGGTACGCCACATGCATTGACCGCGGCCTGCACTACTTAAACTGCCAAGTCGTCGTGTGTGGTGATTGGTGAATATGCAACGTGGGGGTTGGAGGTGAAGATCGAAATAGCTGCCCGTCGAAATTGTCCTCCTCAGTGGGTGCATGTCGTCGATTAAAAAAAAAGGGCGCTCCCCCTCGGACCTTTACGTTGGGCATAAAAATTACTTTCCACTTCTGCTGTTTGCTGGCCGCTGGTCCTTCAAAGTACTAAATTATCTAAGCTGCACTCTTACTGATAGGTTCTTGCGGGATCTAATAGAGGAAACCTTGCTTTTAGATGTGAGGCTGTCTAGTTTGAATCCCAGTTTGTTTATTCTTTCGTTTCTTCTTCTCCTCTTGCTTACCTTGTTTATCTTTTTCAAAGGCTACATTTAGGGTTATGTTTGGATGTGGTTATGGATTCGGAAGGAGTTAGGTTTAGGCTTAGATTCTGTGGTGGTGTTAGGGTTACGACTGGGTGGGAATTGCTGAATAAAGCAACTGGAAACCTCGGACAAACAGGCTATGCGCAAATCAGCTTTGGTCGGGAACTCCCGTGTGGAAAATGACTTCGCGTCCAGCTCAATAGTTTCTTCGTATTTCTTGCCTGGTTTCGGCGCTGGCCAGGTGAGTGGGTATTCTCGTTTTTTTAACCCATACATCTCCACGTAACACCTTTTATCACCCTGTCCATTCCTAACCCCATGACGAGGACACTCTTTACATAGATAAAACAGTTGCAGGTCTAGAATGTGAAACTGCACCACCAGTGTGCACAAGACGCTTTCACCCTGACTTTGTGTTGTTCTTTATTGGTGCGATCTTCTTCGTGAGCGCGAAGTTTATATTAAAGCTAGCAGGACGCGATAAGGCGCCGCTTTGAAAGGTTTATTTCACACGGGAGGGTTGCTCGCATTAACCATCACCCGGTCGTTGGAAGACACAGGACATTGGGCGGGACTGAAATTTAACGCGCATTAAACTGTGTATATGTCAACACGCTCAGGGCTGCTTTCATGAACGTTCTTATCTCCTTTTCATTCGTAAAGGTGCATGTAAAATACACAGGGTGAATGGGCCTTACGACTGCTCTTATTACCCGAATAGCAACTACGAACGCTCATGCAAGCCAGCCCAGGCTGCATAGCCCGGCGTTCTCGTAAAGATTTAGACAGTACGTCGGAGGTAGGGAGAGGCATTTGAAACGATAGGTTAAACCGGTTTACCAGATTTCCGCGTTAAAGGTTTCAGAGGAGGAACCGGTGAGCAGCCCAGGCCCAGTGCCCAGTAAATGTCTAAAGTAACTCCCATGCCGTATCTCGCGGCGCTACCAGTGTCACGGCACGCCACGCCGATAGGACGAGACAAAACGAGGCTGGATCGAAAAGGATGTTGGACGATCCAGACCAAGTGCCCCTGAGAAATGGTCTTGCGTGGCAGAGAAAGTTTATCGAAGAGGACCTCAGGGCAAACGAAAATAACCAAAAAATGCGAGAAAGCTAGTGAGGAACATTTAAAAATAACGGAGCGAAATCACCATTAGAGCCATAGTTTCTTTTAATATGTATGCAAATTTCTGCTAAGGAAACTCTCAGCAGACGACACAGTTCCTGGCCTCCAGAGTCCGGCGATTTACTTGCGCACTAGAAGCGTACCAGACAACACTTCCAGCTGTTTCCTCGGCGCCGAGAACGACTCACCAATGACAAGGTTCACTGTGTGACGTGACGGGCCATACCTTCACTTATTGGACTCAGAATTACTGAACAAACTTTTACGGTGATCTCGTAAATGTAGATTAATTGAGCAATCGTCACCAAAACCTTTACTGCCTCAGGTCAATGGTTTCTACACCAAGGGTGACGACGCTATGAAATAATGTGAATAACTAGAGAAATCTACCGAGGGAAAAGATTCTCATACTCTGACACGTTCGCTCAGTCTCACGCAGGCAAAACACTTCTTGCTCAAGAGCCCCCACCCTCGTAAAAGACACAACTGTAGCGAACCGTTATTCAACATATGTTTCAAACACTAACTGGCTCGACAACATCAAATATATCTACAGATTATTTACAAAGAATCACCGTGCTCGTGTCTAGGGTAAGACGCTGCCCGATTACGTCATACCACGTGGTATCAGACAAAGAAGATAATCAAACTCCAGAGGGGAAATCAAACTGCAAAACGGCCTATGATCCCGCTCAATACACAAATACAGTAAATGACCGACAACAGAGCTCCTACTCTCGTCACTACTGGGACAACTACTTCTGCAATACACAATTCCAAAGCTACTCAACGACCAACAAGGAAGCTATGACACTGCCACGACCAGCACTTCCTCTACCTCCCCTTGACATAGGTCCGGCCACTAGCTTATGATGTCTCCTGTCTCCGGCAGGATAAAACCACCTATCTTAAATCAACCCGAGTCCCAGATAAGTTTATGGTAAGAGCAGTCCTTAACTTATAAGGCGCAACAGTAGTCACTTACTACTCTGTCTCGTAGTCGGCGAAATACACCCTGTGTATCTGGCATGAAATGCTGGAGCCCTTTTACTGTTTGCACGTCCTGGCTAAGATGGCGAGGGGTAGAGGTCCGTGGGTCTACACGTGTCCGCTTCTCTTGGTCCTCCTACATTAACTCTCTCTCCATGTCCTGTCCTTTCGTCTGTCTATCTCATCTAATGTCCAAAGCTTAAGTACCCTGTGCCCTTCTCGCACTGCGTTTCCAGGAACCACCTTATTCTAGTTCAAACCAGTTCTGGCCAGCCTAGGTTGGGGCGGAGCTATCAGCCTGTCATGGCTAATGACGTAGCGCCCACCTCCCAAGGTGTCGGGAGGGGGAGGAGCGAACAGGCTAAACTAAGAGTGACAGGTGATAACCTAGGAGTGACATGTGACACACTGCGCAAAGGGAGGAAAGGCTTCTTTGCGCAAACATTTCCATGCACTACCCTCCCAACCAGCAAGACGCCGGGAAAGGTTTACCAAACACCTCCACATCGCGTTGTCTCGAGGCAGCACGTTCGCCTACACAAGCTGACTTTGCTGGACGTTTGTGATTGGTCGCACACTTCGCGCAAAGCTGCCAAACCCGGCCACAATGTAGAGTAACGACCAACCTGCGGAAGTCTTCAGACAATTATTGCGAAATGGAAGAGACGTTTGCGTAATGAGTGCACATGCCGGCAATTGCCCCAGATGTATATACGCTGGCACATCTGACGAGGTTTTAAGACGCGAGGAATGTTTATCCACAACTTCCGCATGTAATGTTAATAATAATAAAAAAGTACCCTGAGCGCCGCATCGATCGTTGTCGATCTCACTGACCTCGGCACCCCGACGTTTCTTTGGCGGAGAGAAACTGGAGCTAATCATTTCCTCCCAGACTGGCTGAACTGTCTTCCAACAACAAGCCATCGGCTGCTTCCTGGCCACGTCCAAGGAGTCGACTATCGAACCAACGAAGACTGGTGAAAATGGAGTGACCACTATACTCTAATTCCCAGTATAAGCTATGGAGTGACCACTATACTCTAATTCTCGGTATAAGCTGTGCTTCGTGACGCAATTAAAAGCCGCACAGTCGTCTTTGCCATCAGAAGAGGCGGACATGATGTTTTCTGAATATATATATATATATACCTGTTTGTAATTCTACCAGCACTTAGGATATATTTTCCTTCGTGGATGTCTGACCCCTGTTCAACATAGACCTGAAGACGTGAGCGCCCTCAGGTAGTGGCTAGAGGAGAGTAACGCAACATCCATAGAACAGGGTCACAAGGTCAGATCGACCAAAAGGGCACCAATCTCCACCAGCCAATCCAGCTCAGTAGCTTACAAATGTAGTGAAATTTATTGCTGTTATAACGAAAGAACTGAGAAATGCCAATAGCTAAGCGAAATATTGTACAGTCATCACTGTATGCTATGTACCATGTCTTGGGTTCTATTCTTATTTTATGTTTATTTATTTGTTTGAATTCTGTTCTCCTTCACCCTATCCTACATGTTCCCCTATCCCCTTTGTCTCTCATACCCCATCTGGGGTCCAGAGATAGCAAATAAAGTTTCAAAGTTTCAAAGAAAGAAGGAGTTGTGACAACAAGCCGACAAATGGCATTCTAATTGCATTTTGCAGTACTTTTAGCGGTTGCTGTCTTTGGGAGTGAAAAACTGAACCCCTTTTGCGATCCACATCCTGATACCTGGGGCTCGAATGTACAATGTCTTCCCGACGTGCCAGCGTGCAGGACTGCGTTGGAGAGGGAACTTAATTGGAGGTCACGTGCTTTTCCGACTCCAAAGCCACCCGGAAAGCTCTTCCGGTCTTAGAATAAAGTTTCGTTGCATTGATGATAGGTCGTAGCGAGATGTATGTTTAATAAATAGTTTAATTATGCTTACCAGAACAAATGTGTCTATATGTAATTCTCTCTACTCACACCAGATAAGTGTCTATATGTAATTCTCTCTACTCACACCAGATACGTGTCTATATGTAATTCTCTCTACTCACACCAGATAAGTGTCTATATGTAATTCTCGTGTGTTTTGTGTTTCATTTTTTGTCTCTCTTGTCCTGACGCACAAGGAAACTCGCTATAGATAATCTATAATTCTTACTTTTTCCAGGCTTCCGGAATGGTTCAGAGGGGTAGAAAATGAGTTCTTGGGGAACACTGAAGGCAGCAATACTGAACAGCACATGAAGAAAGCTTGTACAAAAGTGCAATTTTAGACTTGTGATGGGTAGTGTCAGCTACTTCGTAGCGAAATTGCGACGCCTTAATACATTTCCATTATTAAAAAATGGGGCCTTAAAATTTCTTCTTTCGTGGCACCTTGCGTTATTCAGTTAGTATTCATTAGCCGCTTTAAGAGTTCGGAGCGGGCAATATTCTTGAAAAAGAAAAAAGGCGAAAGAATGGATTGTTTGCCTCTTCGTCACTATCTTAATGTGAATACCACTTCTTTCGTCAACCATGTTTCGCGAAGTTGCAAATCTAATGAGAACGCCAGCAAACGGAAACGCACGGTTTGGACCGGCTGGCACCGAAAAAAGAATGCGACATGCACAACTCCATTCGCGAGCGGCATTCGGACCTGAAACAAAACGCACAGAGCTCCAACCTGAAAAATCTGTGAAGACAAGACGTCTCCTAAGTTCATTTCTAAAGTGCGTTGCGTCGTGAATGCTGTGCAGACCTTTTAGCTTACCAAACCGTATTCCGCAATGAAGTGGGCTTGTTGTAGCTACAAGTGGCTGCGTCATGGTAAAGACCGACAGGTTAACCCTTCGTCTTCTGCTGTCAGTGTTTCTTTCACCACCTCTCTCTCTCTCTCTACCTTTAGCAGCAGAATTTCACAGGAATGGCCTAAATCGAGCTTTATATTTCTTTCACTTTTTTTCTTTTCTCTAGCCCTCCCTCCTCTACCTGGCAATTACCATTCATCGAGGTGAACTTTTAGATGGGTTTTACAATGCCTGTCTGGTCTTTCCCCCCGCATTTAATTTCTTTTCCCTGCTGTTTTCCTTTTGCTTCGCATTCTGTGTTGTCATTCCATCGCTCGATCGTTGTCTTAGGCTTTCCGTACTAAGGTTTTCTGGTTACGTTAAGGGGCTTTCTGTTCATCTTTTCCTTCTGTTACTCTATTTATCTTTTCCTTCTGTTACTTTCATTCCCCACCCCAAGGCCTTGCATTTTTTGTTTTCGTCCTCGTATTTCTTTCCTTAGTCATCCCATTTCCCTAATCTGTCCTGTTCTTCCTACTCCCTCGCTCGCTCGCTCGCTCGCTCGCTCACTCACTCACTCACTCACTCACTCACTCACTCACTCACTCACTCACTCACTCACTCACTCACTCACTCACTCTTTTATTTCTGGATTCTATCCGCATTTGGTTCAGGCAGTCAACAGTTGAATGATGACAATGTTTGAGTCTGCAGCAAGTACATCACGTCTGTTCGTATCCTGGCGCCAGCTCTAGCTTTGTAAAGTGCCGCGTCTGTGCAATATCAGAGGACATAATTCTGAGGCTTGTGCTTCCTTACCACTGCTTGCGGCGTTAAATTGTTGAGATTTTTTTTTCTCGTTTCACCCTTTGTTACTCACCCCATCGCATTACAAAAGAAAACAAACTTTCTTGTCCTTCTATTGTACCTCCCCCCCCCTCCTCATCCGCTTTAGCCATTTTCTTCTTTGTCGTTCTTTCGCTCTAGTCTGATCATTTTTAGCTCATCATTTTTATTTGCTCTTTATCGCTGGAGATGGTGTTATGCCTTTTCAACACATTCACACACCCACAACAACCGCAGCCACCCTCCCTATCATGGCCACTTTCGTCACGTTTTTCTTGTTCGTTATTGTCTTTCTCGTCCTCTGCCCCCGCCTCCCTTCTGCGTTTCGATCTCTCTGTCCGTTTGTCCGTCCTTTCTTTCGCATGAAATAATTACTGTCATAGATCATTTCAACCATTGGGCACAACAGTAATTAGTGAATTGATATGATAGGTAACGTTATCAAAGGGATTTTATTTAAAAAAAGTGTCAGTAATTTCGCATATATGCACGCGAGTATGTGTATGTGTGCGCGCACGCGTGTGTTTATGTCATTCTCTCCTTCTTTCTATTATTATTACTGCGCATCAAAACGAGGAAAGGGAAAATACAAATTAAAATTGCCGCCTCCTGAAGTACACAGATGTAAAACAAATGGCCTTATTAATATCACCACGTAAATGAACTCATGCGTGTCCGACCTGTCTGCAGTACGCTCGTGTCTCGTTCGTTCTCAGGCTGGGTTGCACGAGTGGTCGTATACTCTTCGTTCTCAGAAGCTGTCGTGAGCTCCGTTAGCCCTGTCATCTCTTGCGTGCAGGTTTATGAACGGGTAAGCTATCCTTAGGTCTACATGTAGTGTTGGGATCGTGCTGTTAGCGTCTGTCGAAGTTGCTGAAACGTCTTGCCGGCAAATGTAGGTAAATTATTAGCAAAACATCAGAAAATGACGTGAGGAAGAAAACCCATAACGCTGGGACACACTGGTCGGGGTCGAGTTCTTAGGCTGGTACAAAGCCAGCCCAGCACAGCCCGGGAGCCAGATGTTATTCCGCTAAGAAAACAGCCTGCGCGCAACTATGGTAGCACGGGCACTGGCAGAACAATCTCTCCACGTTCAAATTTTCCAAAACAGCTATGATGAATGGCACATGCACGCACAGGCGGGCGCGCACACGTACTCAGAGATAGAGGGAGCAGGGGTGCTTGCATCTTTCAGCTAATCTGCCACATATATTGCTTTTGCCAAAAGACTCGGATTTCGCGAGATTCTCGCACCAACCCCCAACACCCAACTTTGTTTTCTTTAGTTTTTGTTTCTATTTGTTTTGAGGTTGGGTTTTTTGGGGGGACCAGCACGTAATTGGTCATCAAAATTAGGAAACATTACAGGTTTTTGATCAGTATTATTATTCACTGAGGTGTGAAAAAGCGGCTGGGGAATGCAACCACTATGCAGTTCTTGAGAATTTGCTTTATTGGCACAGCACATTTAGATGGTCGAGATTCTGCCTTTTATGCACTAATGAATAAAATCTTGTTTTTTTAAAAAAAATCCTTAGTTAATTTCCATGAATAATTTTGGGTCGAAGCACAAGATTATTGTACTTTCGAACCTTTTTTTTCGACATTTTTTTCCTCTACTCGCGATCGTTCGGGGCTGGTGTGGCATCATCCCAACGAAATTTTGTGTGTGATTTCTTCAGTGCGAACAGACGGGAAGTTGCTGCACATCTGTAACAATGCTAGTAAGGAAACACATTGTTTAAAAGCTAGCAAGAAAATGCACTTACCACAATCATTATTTCGTTTTCGACTCTTACCCACCCTGCCGAGACCCACCCTCTGTGTGGTATGCAAGGCGGACGGGTACAGGACTTCAGGGGTTTTTTTTTTCGCATAGATATTGGTTTGGTACCTGGCGGTTTTGCCAGTCCGTCCATTGTCCATGCACAACCACACGCGTACGTTGAGAGGGAGAGAGAGAGGAGACTGGCAGACGACTTTCCAACGACAGTTTGTTCCTTGCAGAGTTGCTGTTTGTTTGATCTTCTCCGTGGAAGATTCGGAAAATTTCTCTGCCATGTCTCCTTCCTTTTCCTTGTGTTTAGACATGCGGGACGAGTGTGGGAGGGATGCAGCTCTGGTTCTGAAGTGGGTTTGAGAAGCGGAGGGGGTGAGGGGAGGGATTGCAGTTTCCAGCAGCTCTTTCAGTTGTATTGTCAGGATAAATGTCTGCGTACCTTGTGTTTGTTTCATTTAGTGGGCAGATCTCTTTCTGATTCTTTGCCTCGCTAGCTTGTGGTGCTTTTTTTCTAAGCGCGGTCATGTGTCCTTAATATCCCCCCACTCCTTCCCTCCCTACGGTCGTCTTATCTGTCATGAGCGTGTCTAATGAACTTGCAACTGCTGTCTGTATGTGCGTGCGTGAGTACCTGTGCCAACGTTGAGAGTTCCGTGTGATTTACGTGGTTAATAGGGTTTCACGGGGTAAATTCTTCAGCTTCGAGACATTTCCATATCAAGCGGCTGAAAGCTGCTTGCCGGAAGTTCAAGGGTCTACAAGGGATTTCACACAGAAGCAAAACATTCCCGCGCAAAGCTAACACTGCGTGTTACCATGTAACATCTCTTGGCAGAAAACCAGGCAAAGAGGGAGCTTCGTCTCTAGAATCTCATGCTTACAGCTTTCATCGCTGGCTCTCATACTTCCCTCCTGCCGTTGAAGCAGAGTTCAGCCTTCACGAATAGCTAGCGGGACCTTGAGTGCAGTGTTCAACTAACCATCAGTGCATGTGTTCTCTAAAGGCGTTTCTGATCCCAACGAATGAGGGTCCTATAGTTCGCCTAATTAGCCGCGTTCAGCTAAGTATAGGAGACATATTTGCCCAATTAAGAAAGATCTTAAGCGTGTACAGACCTAGGCCCATAGACAGCGCATTTAGCTCGATTGTCTGGAAGAACATCTTCTAAAAATAAAAATTCCTTTCTTTCATTTTGCGCAGTACTGCGTTTTTCAGAAAGAAGAAATGAGCAGATGACATTTCGGTTCCAACAGAGACGTAAAAAAAAATTGCTGCCGGGCTTCTCAGTTCCCACCACATGGCATTTTGACATCCTCTCAGACGAGGAATCCTTAATGTTCACGAATGCAGTAGAAGACAATTGTGCAAGTGATTGTCGAGGCACATATAAGAATGTTACGTGCGTGTCTGGGAAAAGAGCGGTTGCATGTAACAACGAGTGTAGAACTAGCACGAGGGGGAAAAAAAGTTTGGGCTAGGGGTTGAGTCTTGAGAAGGTTGATAGCATATGTCATTGTGCTGACTTCACTTTTGGCGCTACTACTGTTTTCTTGTTCAGAAAGCGATGGCTCCTGTCCTTTGTTTTTCTTTTCTTTCTTGTTAGCCTAGAAATAGTGTAACGCCATACCAACTCCCTTTTCTTGTTACGTCCTTGGTAAAGCCATCTGCGTGCGAAAAGCCTCCATTTGTTCCCGCTCGGGTCGTCACCATAATCAGAAACAAGAGTTTGCCAGACGGCAAGAATGCCTGTGCCTGCGCCCGCAACCCGTGTTGTAATTGCGCGACACTCGAGAATTTCGGCGAGGGCATCAACAGCGAGAGGCCCTCGCCGGGCCTGATGAAGCCTCGTTCTCAGAATTGTCAGTTTTGGCGTTGCCGGAGATGGATCACGTGGATGACGCATTTGTTTTAGGGCAAACTTCTTTATTCAGTTTATAGCAGAAGCCTTTTTCTCTCGAATTTAGTCACCTTCAAACAAGAGGGAGAAAAGAATCCTAACTGCATGTAACTTTTTGTTTTCAAATTCCTGTTCCTCCCATCACCATTTTTCTTTCTCCTCATGTCTTTCTCAAGAGTCTGCGGGAGAGCCGGGGGGAGTAGTTTTTCTTTTAGGAAGCCTTTAAAGCGGTCAAGTTTCCAAGAGTTTCGATGTTTGCTCCACTTCTGTGATTAAGGTGGACACGGTTGCTTGGAGAATGTCTCGTGTCATTTGCAAAACCATCATGTCTTGTTGCTCTGTTGAGTTTCGTCCATTGAATAACGTTACTGAGACCGGGCAGAGCCTGGAGTTCTGTGGCAGGTGTCGTAGATCTAGTGAACTGCATCTTCATCTTAAGTCATGTTTTAACCTGTACATGAATCCCTTCTCCCTAAATGTATTTTGACCTGATTTTGTTTTACAACCTCATCATTTGGGTTTATACGGACATGGGCGCGCGTGCATGGCGCGCTAAACGCTCACGTGCTTCGGATCTACGAACGCGGCCTCTGCAGGAACTGCTGCCTTCAAAGTATGCGCGTGCGTTCGGATTCCACAGACGTTGACATGCAGGAAAAACAGAATGTCACAACCAGCGTTTCCGTCAAATGCAGTGGATTCCACATCCGACGCACCCTAAATTTCCCGTCACACCCCGTGGAGGTCTTCACGCCTTCTTTGTGTCTGCAACTTCGCTCTCCCCCTACCACCTCCCCCCGCACCCTACGCGAGCTGTGTGGCCCCTCACACCAAACGGACAGGTAGGCTTTATGTTTTCGGCTGCCGTGCAAAATACCGTACCCCAGCGTCACCCAGTATGACAGCGTTTTTATATATATATATATCAAAGTAGTACCACCTACCCTCCCTCCGTCAATATATAAAACAAAGACTTCATTTTTAATAACTACGGTTATTATGTATCCATCGTGCAGTCTATATTTGAAAGGGATTTCGGGAACTGTTGAGACAAAGACCAAAGTATGCCGAAACAGAATAAATTTAATGCGTACGGTCTTTCTTGTTCAGGTGCTTCTGTAGATCTAACAAACTATAGGTGTGTTGGGTCTTGTTAAAGAGCCTGCCTCCTGCATTTTACTGCCGAATTTTTACCCCAAATCGGGTCATGTTTTGAACCTTTCAGACGAGACCTGGAGGCTTTCCGCCAATTTGGAAGATAACTAAGATCTGTAGCTGAAGTTACTTAGGCAGAATTCGGCCGGGCAGCGAGCCATGTTCGTGACATATGGTTTGGATAAAAAAGTTTGTCTTGCGTATTGGTGGTTCGCGCGATCGACCGAAGATCGAACATTTCGTGTGGCATCTCCACCGACTATGTAGCCAACCATGGTAGTCTGACGATGCTGACGGGGTTATGCGTGGATCTCGAAGGTCTCGCTTATACAGTTTTTTAACCCCTACCCCAAACTGCCTTCATTCAGACCACAGCTCAGGCGATCTGGTTTGTGAAGTGAATCAGATCTAAACCAGCGAGCTTTTAGTCTAATGCGCTGGTAGTGTGTCGTCGGGACCTGGATGGTGTTGGCGGTGTTGGCTGGCGGGGTTCTGACGGGTAAGAAGGGGAGTTAATTAGTTCTTCTTTTCCTGCTGGCTGATGGCCTGAATCCTCTTAACACCGAACGCCCGACCGACGAATGCAGACACGACCCGGCGGGGTTTGTTCAATTGAAATCTTGGGTTCGTGTTTCCTTTCTAAATGGAAGAGTGGAAAATTCGAGAGCATTTCGATAAAAGGTGCCCAACTTGAAAAGACTTGGACCACCAGGAATGCCCGTAAAAAATCAATTTAAAAGGCCAAATAAAAGTTCGTTTCCCCAATTTCCTCCAGTTTTTACACAGCGTGTGAAAGAAGGAGAGGTAGCGCACATTGCGAAACTACCCCGGAAGGACAATTAATTTCATGTCAAACCATGATTTATCCTATGACACTGGTTCCATCTCTCCTTGTTCTCAACCCCCCGTGTTCTGCAGACAGCGGGGCAATTGCGGCTGCCGGTAGACAAATCAGCCCATCCTGTGCCAGGGGATCTTATTTCCTTAATTAAATTCATTAAACATGAACTACTGACATGCTATCGGATGCGAGGCATTTTTGGGCGCTGCAGTCAAAACCGTTCCATCAGGAACATCAGAGTGCTTGCGAAGGAAGATAAGCGAAGCCCGTCTGCAGGCTTCTCTCCCCTTCTTCGCTGTGCGTTCGCGCCCTGCTGTGTCACACGAGCTAGGCCGGGGGTTATCTCCCCGCAACAAGCTCGCAGGCAGACAAGGGGAGGGAATGCACATTGCACGACTTGGTGCGGGAGCTGATAACGACAATTTATTTCCTGTAGCTTTTGTGTGCTGGCGAGCCGCAGATCAGCAGCACGACAGTATACAAATCATGCAGATTCCAAGAGGAACAATGTCGCAAGGCTCCAGATATTAGCCTCCCAGTGCCGCTTACCGTCAGGTTAGCGGCGGGGAGCGGGCGAAGGCGCGATGGGGGAGGCAGAGAGAAAGGTTTACCGAAAGCCCGTTCCTGCTGAAACAACACAATGCAAAAACATATTAGAAAGCACCTTGGTGTCTGTGTACATGCAAAAGAAAGATCTTCTATTGTCTGGAAGGCACTGAACGCTATAATAACGCTTTATGTGTTTATGATCTAGCACCGCTTATGCCAAGCTTTCCCCTTCATGGAAGTAATTAATTTACAAATCTCCCAGTTGACTTTTGTAAGTCCACTGGCACTAGTCTGAACGGAAAGGAGACATAACATTGTGAGTGACGCATTTGAGTGGTCGTTCTTTGGCTTCTTAATACCTTTTATTTATTAGACTAAACCGTTTCTTGGCTTTCCCAGGCAGCACAAAATGTCTTGGCGCTTTGTACGAAGCATAGGTGCTTAAAGGGATATCACAGGTTAGCG
Source organism: Lanistes nyassanus (assembly GCA_004794575.1). NCBI lineage: Eukaryota > Metazoa > Mollusca > Gastropoda > Architaenioglossa > Ampullariidae > Lanistes > Lanistes nyassanus. Next base: position 1,335,295 of record SMGT01006903.1, on the reverse strand, counting down.
CGGAATTTCTTTTGCGCTAGCGAGTTCTTTGTTCCCTGTAAAATCTCTGGTAGTGCCTCCCTAACTTCTGACGATGCTGCTTTTAAAGGGAAACTTAACCTTAGAAGTAACCTGGCTTGAATTGATGAATATTAATGTTGTGAGTCTTTTTAACCCTAAATTTCAAGCTATAAAAGAACTGTTCACTTACAACCCAGCTTTTACATGGAAGCCGCCATGTTGCCTTGATGAGTGACGTCAGTTACCCAGGCAGGGAGAAAGCTACTGCACCCCGCAGCCGATCACCATGTAAAAGCGCAGAACAACTGGAACCAATCAAATGACGAGCTCTATTTAGGATGTGTAACAAGCGGAGCCAATCAAATGGCGAGCTATATTTCGAAGGTCTTTCCAGGGGCGGGGAGAAGGGAGGGAGAGGGGGATGTTCCGGGAGGAGGGGGATGTTCCGGGAGGAGGGGGATTTAGGGGAAGGGGAAGGGGTGGGGTTAGGGTGGGGGCTAGGAG
>SMGT01006903.1:1316706-1333995 GCA_004794575.1 Lanistes nyassanus | reverse complement strand
TACTCTTACGCACGACGAGCCAACTTGGCGTTCTTTAAATTTTCAAGCAACTTTTTACATAGTGCATACAAATCTTTTATTTTGCTGGATTCATAATCCCAAAAAGCTCTTGTGGCTTCCGTCTACATTAAACGATTTGCACTGTTCGTTGAAACAGCCGAACGCTTTGTACTGCGGCATGTTGAAGAATGCTTCTGGGGAACTGACGTCACCAGACCAGACGACAGCAGCGATATTTTGCTTTCATTCGCGAAAGAGTACCACAACATGGCGACGTCCGTGTACCACTATTTACCGAAATTAAAACTTGGATTGTATGGAAATAGTACCGATACAGCTTGAAATTTGTGGCTGACAAGACTCACAATATCAATATCTATGAATTCATCTCAAGTTGAGTCTAGGGTTAAGTTTCCCTTTAACCGCTTGGTCTAGGAACCTCGCTGCTTGACTCCCGTCATGCAAGCGTCGAGTCCACTCACCGTCGGAAATCTGTTCGCTTATCGCTGAATATGGACAGCCCGTGATGCAAGGGAGATAACACATTTGACAGCTGCAGCCCAAGGTTGGGTTGCACGAATGTTCGTAACTTACTTTCCTATTAAAAACATGGTCGTAAACCCTGGTTGGCCTGTGTATGCACCTTTACGTATGAACAGAACATAGACCCAATCCCATGCAGATCGATCCAGATTCAAATATTGCTGTTTTGTAGGCATCTGCTGCAAATATTTGAAAAAAGTGACTTGGTGACCGCTCCTGACCGGAGTTGCGGGGCGTATAAGCTTGACGTGTGGTTAAAAGCCCCATCAGCACGGAAGCGCGACAGTGGCCATAACGAAGGGATAAGTAAGTACGGTAGCCTGTGGAAATCCTTCGGGACCATTTTTAAAAAAATCATAAATCATAAGTCCCCGGAGCGTTGATTTTTGGTTTCGCCGATTGCCTTAGGCATTTGAGTCAGCATCACCAAGACCACGAACGACAACGACACTGCAGCAGCACCATCAGCAGCAGTGGTGGTGTAAGGCCGAGACGGCGATGACGACGAGAATATTGAGGACTCGGACGATGACGATAATGACGACGACGATGATGACAATCTCGTCTCGATGTAGAGACGAGACGCTCCTCCCCTGCTCACTCCTATGGAGAAATGAGACAGCAATGAAGAATGAAAGCTAATACTTGAAGGTCTGCTGAAGAGTCTGAAATCAGAAGTACAGTGGCAACTCAATTGACTCACCACCCTAATGAACGACCAACGACAGATTTCGAATAGCGACGGCCGTCCTATGGAACGGATTGCCGTCGTTAATCGAGGTACCACTGTATCTGGATACGTGTGACAGGAAGGAGTCATATTTGTAGCAAGTCTTTGCATCAGGGTTGGTTTGCATGGGTGTTCATGTTTCGTGTTCATACGTAAAGATGTATCTGAAATACAAAGGGCGAACGGGGTTTACAGCTTCTAATATGACCGGAAAGTCAGATACGAAAGCTCATGCAAGCCAACCCAGGTTTGTTTCTTACAACGCAAGCGAGGACCCCTTTAAGAACGAAGACAGCCGAAGTACCAACTAATTTTTTTTCCAACAAATGTTTGTCGCGCGCGCGCGTTTGTGTGTGTATGTGTGTGTGTGGGGGGGTTGGTGGATGTGTGTGTGCGTGCGTGCGTGCATGCGTGTGAGGGCGAGGGTGTGTTTGTGTGTTGAGACTGGCCTCTTACTTGCCCCCCCTCCCCTTCCATTTAACGACTCAATCCGGCGCCTCCCCCCCCCCCCCACCACCACCCTGCACTACAGCTGCCCGCTTGGTAGCAAAGCAGCCGATCTGATGATACAGTAACCTTCGCAGGTGTTTGGTCTTCTCGTGCCAATGTTTTGTCAGCGCTGCTTCCCAGCAGAGAAGACCCCTGAGTGAGCTCCTTTTACCACTTCCTGTTCGGTTGAAAAAAAAAGAGGAGCAGGCGGACTGAAAAATAGTTGTATCTAATGCACTACATGCTACAAGAATCACGTTCGGTGGCGGCCGGAGTTAAGTTCCAGCATGTTTCTTTTCCGTTCCCGTCAAGCAAAAAAATTCACAAAAAAATGGAGAGAGGAGATGAAAACAGAAGCAGCAACAAAGAATTCTTTTTAATGGAACGGAAACAAGATAATCGCAAGGATGTTGATTATTATAGATTATCCGGTCTCTGTCATCTGTCACAATGTGTCTCTGTCTGCCTTCCCCCACTCTATTTCCACCCCATCTCTTTTCAGTCTCTCTCTTTCTCTCACACACACTTTTCTCTCCTCTCTCCGTCTCCTACATCTCTCGGTACCCGATCCTTTGCATGCCTGTCTGCTTGTCTGTCTGTGCGTGCGCAAGCGCTATGTCTCCCGCTCCCCTGTCTGTGCGATTTTGTGCGCGCGCTTGTATATCTTTTATTAGCGCAGCTGTTGCCTATCATAACGTGAACAGCCGTGAATTTACTACCCGTATAGGCCATACATATCTCGATTAATGCATTCCAGACCATTTTATGCGCTTTTAAACCGGCTATCTGTGTGTGATTTAAACACTCTTGGGAAGCAACAGAACACAAGAATTAGTGGCGTAGATAATGGAAAAGAAGAGCGAAATGTCAGATAAACGGCATGCAGCAGTTGCGTGATCTGTCGCACAGTGATTGCATGACAGACGATGGGGCGTCAGAAACATAAGCTGACGTGCAGCCGATGAAGACACAATCTTTTCATTGTTTTGATATGTAGCCGTGCTGTGTTGAAGCTGTCAGCCTGGAGACAGGCGATGTTAGCTCTAACGAATTCGAAGATGGTTGGTGCTGCGTTTGCAGGCGGTTGTATCACAAACCCAGCTTGCTGGTTTGAAGACAAGCTGTAGTCTCGCAGACAAAACGTCAGTTCGATGACCAGAGAAATTCATCCATGATCACGCACATTCGCGGCTCCCGGTACCGTGGGCTTTTCTTTCTCTTCACGCGTGACTCATTAGTTCCACATGATTCATATCTTCTGTCCGTACATAAATGTTTCTGTACACAGAACGAGCGGACGGACTATACGGGCAGTTCCATGTATGCAAAATGAGATGTGAAGCCTCGTACAGTCCGAACCTGCATGGCTTTGTTTCATCCAGTGTCTGTCTGTCCAGGTGGGTTACAGACACTATAATTGATTATTATTCAAGCAGTAAGTCTGTGAGCCGACGCGCCATCTCGCTGTGGATCCCACGTACAAAAATCGGTGGACTTTTACCAAAATAAAAAGCCCAAACCAAAACGAAACAAAACAATGTTGTGCAACGTAAGCAATTGTTGCGCAGTCCTGTTGTAGAATGGCTATCGATGGGCGCGTGCAGACGCCATCGGTGTATACACAGCCAGAGCGCAATGTCTGTTACGACATCTCTGATCGACGCTGGAGGTCCAGGATGTTGGCCAAGTAGTCTTTTTCTGTGTGTTTGTGTGTGAGGGTATGTGTGTGCGCGCGTGTGTGTGTTGGGGTGGGGGTGGGGAGATAGCTGTATGTATTGCATTGAAAAGATCTCCGCGTGACTGTTCCAGCCAAGCACTTTTTTCTTATCTCATATTTCACTGTCTCCTCAGGAAAGATCGAAAGAAAGCTCGAATCTCACCCACACTAGCACTATTTTTTAAGGCTCCCGCACATGCATTTTACAAAAACATTAAATCAGGAGTCGGGATTGTAAAGGGGATACTACAAGGCTTACTTACGAAAGAGGTCCTACAGCTTCTACATTGTGTGTTTTCCGTACACCTGTACGAATAGGAAGGAGCTGTTTGATCTCCTGCGTTGAACTTGAACTTGCACGTGCACGTGAACTTGACAAGGTGAACGAGCTTTACTGGTGCGTTCGTGGATGGAGGGGCGATAATTAATTCGTGCAGCACTAGTATGGACACAACGCACTGGTGGCTCCAAGAGACCCTTGTTTATGACGCAGCAGAGACAAAAGGTTGTTGTTGATGTTGTTGTTGCACAACGGCTCGACTAATTCGTATGAACGGAGTCATAAAGAGTTATTTCAGCTGCACGCTTTAAAGACTTCTGTCAAATTTCACAGATGGATCTCTCCCTGACCAACATGTTCTCCCAGAGATTGTGGTGCAAGAACATTTAATCTAGTTTTTGTTTTTGATTCTTTCGGTGGACCTAGTCGAACCGTGTGCTTGCACCTTCATACGATGATTCGAGATCCTGGTGAGTGCCTATGCAACACGGCCCCAACCCCTGCTTGCTGTCTGTCCGAATTAAAATAAGTCGGGCTGCTTGTTGTGGATTGACTTTACAGTTTACCTACACCATCCCAACAAGCAGTGGCTTCTGCCTATAGCCCCTGTATTCCGTTCCTGGGATTTGCGTACGCAGATTCTCCAGTGAATTCCCTGTTACGTGTACATATTAGAAAATCGGGGACGGCTTGCCACGTTGCTGATTACACGGGCTCCCAGCCAGGGACCCGCACTTGGCGCCGTCGCCTGGCCTTATCAGCACTGGGATCGCGAAAACACGGGCCGCCATGGCTTTTGATGTCTCCTTCCGTGACAGCTTCGGTCACCAGCTGAGTGGTGTCCAGCCTCTTTGACAGCTGGAGTAGAACGCGGTGGTGTTTGTCTATCAGATGAACTGAACAGCGGAATTTGACCTCAGTTTGTGTGAGGGGCCTGAATAGCTCTGCAGATAGGGCTGCGCACTAGCATGTCGAGGGTTGGTGGTTCATATACTCGAGGTAAGCATTGTACAGACTCCATGTACAAACTCTTGGTACTTTCCCCGAATGACCATCTTGTTTCAGCTATCAGATTCCGCCCCCAACCCCCAGTGGGAAATCACCGCGATGTGGAAGTCCTATCCCTATAAAATTACCTACCTACGATCTCAGTTTACTTCAGGGGTTGCGAAGAAGCTGAACAGTACTCTGGATTTTCCAGATTCTTGCGACTCTCTGACCAGATCCCTAACATCTGCAATGCTATTGGATTCATTGGACGGAGCGCGATGAAGAGGCAGGCAACGGACCAGAACGAGGTCTCCTTCTCTTTTACTTGTGGGGTTCAGTACTTGCTGTGGCTGTTTGCGAACACCTTTTCCTATTTTCTTTGGGCGAATACATTCTGGCGATTGTCGAATACTATTCTAGTTGACCCATCTGTACCTATGGAAAAAAATGTTTTGAAAGTTGTCAGAAAAAAATGTTGGGAACAATGGATGAGAACTGTGAAAACGGTCTTCTAAAATCCAAATTGACCAGCTTTTATTAGCGCAGTCATTATTACAGTAAAGCTTAAGGATGTCTTTTTCAGAGATCGTTCAGAAAAGATTATTTAGAATATGGAATATGGAACGACAAAGAAGTAAGAAATGTAGAGACAAGAATACTGATGCACTGCCATCAGCTTCATGGCAGAGAGTATTGGCAAGAAAATTGTGACAGTTCCGATTGGACGTCAGTTTGCAAAACATAAACGGCGCGAAACTTGTGTTTTATTCGTGTTACAGTCTACGCAGGCATGTCCATATCTTTCGAGATCGAATGGACTATTGATATATGTTGGAGAAACTTACAAAGCACGAAACACCCCAGGTCTTGTGTGAAGAGGGAGAATGGGAAGATCTCGAGATGGAAGAAATTGGAGATGGGAGAGTCTCTGTCTGTCCCTACATCCGTCCCTCCATTCGTCTTTCTTTCTTTCTTTCTCATTGTAGAAACCCCCAAATTTGGAACCGGAAAAACAGATAACATTTATGGACAAAAATAACTTCACTATGACTGTTCCACGTCGAACCACTATCCCGGGATAAATCAGTCTCATTTCCAACATTACGGCCCCAGAGTCGTTTGCCGAAAGTTGAGGCGCTAGAAGGGATGTCAGACACGTACAACATCCGGATGTTTACGACCGATGCAAATTAGTATTATTTCCGACATCCTTTGCAGGCCCTTAGCTTCCGGCAAGTTAGTTTGACTGGCTTGCTCAGCGGAAGTGGGACCTGTTTGCCTTCGTACGTTTTATACGCTATCTTACACAAAAGTACTGAATACGTTTAGGAGAAAAGAAGTGGGGGTCACATTTTGGAGAAAAACACTGTAGGATACAGTAAGAGGGTAGAACAGCAGCGGCAGATGTTCCCGCACACGACAAAATGTAGATGAAGGAAATTTTGAGGCGCCGCTGTGACTTTGTTTTGCAAGAGTTTCTTTGTGGTCTACTGCCACGCTTGGCTTTACCCAGCGCATGAAGTGCGCTGCATCTTTACCTTTGCTGGATGTGCAGCCATTCTGGAAATAACAAACCCTTTCCGTGGAGTAAACATGCTTCGCGTGCACACGTGCACGAGCACTTAAGCAGACATGCGCTTTAGCATGCGCACAGATTGGAGAGAGAGATTGCCCAAGAAATAGAAGAAAAAAGAACGAAGAGCTGCTATTTATCAACCAACCAGAAGGAACTAGTGGACCAAAAAAAAATTTTCAGTTGCCTCGGACCACCGCCCAGTCTGTATGAGAGGGTGACCACTTCCCTCCCTGTTCCTAAAGAACCGTCTGACCTTGCAGAAGACATTTCAAACGTCAGTATTTATCTGGAAGCCTATCAGCCAGTCAGCACGCGGAAAATTTGAGGCTGTTTGGATGCGGTTTGACTGGACGCGACATGCGCGAGCATGCTGTGCTGCGCAGTGACCGGAAAGAGGGAAGCCAGATTTTCATCTGTGTTCCCCCGTCACAAAATGGATGGTTCCAGGTGAACGTCAGAACTTGATCACTGGTTTTCCTCTGTTGCGTTGATCAATCTCTGATGTTTCATTCGGACAGGTTTTCGAGATGCAATAAATCATAACGAATCCCATTTTTTAAGTTTTCTACTGTGCCTTCCATTCATTTTTCCGAAGCTAAAAAAGACTTACTTATTTCTTGTCTCTTCTGGTCGTTCTGTTGTCTTTTTCAATTGTTGAACTGATTGGTGGGGTGTTTTCCGAACTGCTTGTCAATTTTTCCATTTTTCTTTAAGCATTCAAATCCTGTTGCTTTATTACTATTGTTGCATCTGCTGTTGATGACAATGCAGTTACACGAAAATTCTTATGATGTTAAAATCCAACAGTTTTATAAATGTGTGGCGAACAACAAATAAGCTACTTATATTTTTATGACAACACGATGGTGTGTTGTTGCTGTTGATTTGCTTCAAAGGATTGAATAAAGTATTTAAAAATTGTGACAGGTAGAAGTATGCTTTCAGTTTGGGAAATTGAAAAAGAAAGGCATTCATTGCACGAAGGTTATTTTAAGCAAAAAAGTTTGACAGCCCTCTTCTGGTGAATACATTCAAAGTGCATGTGAAATCATCGGTCTGAAATATGCCGTGACCTCCGAGCTGATGATCTGATGTCGCGCATCCTTGCAACCCCACTCCCCTTGTTTTTCTCTCTTTCTCTCACCTGTTATGACTGGCGAAGATCGTCAGAGAACGCGATCAACCGCCACGATGTTGCCGACCATTTACTACAAACATCGGACACTTGTCACATCGCCTGACGATCGGAGGTTCGGAGCTAGCGTGCGGTGACCATCACGCAGTAAACAGACACAGCCATTTGTCTGGTTTTCTTTCAGAGAACTTTGTGTTCTTTACCGTATGCAGGCGATGAGTAACGACATTACTAGACCATTATAACAACAGAAACAGCAACAATTTTTTTTTCATTTCGTGTGATAAGCGTCAGCATCGCCTACCATTAAACAACAAACTACCCCAGTAATTTACCTGTCCTATATTTTTGTATTTTTCATCGACTGCTCTATAGAAACAAAACATCCGAGTAATTACCTGTCTTTGTTTGGGGCATCCTTAATCGTCTGCTATATAACAACAAACTGTCCAAGAGAATACCTGTCTTTGTTTTCTGCTGTCTTCATGTTCCTTCATCGTCTGCTGTATAACAACAAACTACCCAAGAGAATACCTGTCTTTGTTTTGTGCTGTCTTCATCGTCTGCTTTATAACAAGAAAACCACCCGAGAAACATTTAAGCGTATTTCTATAGTCCAGTTTCCCCGAAGAGCTCTTTACAAAGAAAAGATAAATAATGAGAAAACGAAAATACGCAATTCAAAACAAACTGCCCCCAGTCACTCTCCTTCACAAACTCACAAAACCCCCACAATCCCACAATCACACACTGTATAGCATAACCAAACTCATACACAGCGAGGATGTCAATGGCCAAAAGCAGTGCGGAACAAATATGTTCTAAGTTGAGATTTAAATGTTTCCAGGGAGGGTGCATGACAGGTTGGCGGGCGATGAGTTCCATACCCCTGGGGCAGAATAGCGAAAGGAGCGCTGACCAAATGATCTGATATTAGTTTTAGGGATTGACAAAACCTTTGACAAAACACCTGTCTTTGTTTTCTACATCCTTGTTACATTACGAGTGATCACGGCACCAGAAAGACGATGTCACATTACGTGTCATAGAGAAGATCACACGTACTTCTTGGTGGTTCATTTCCTTTATTTCACATGCTCTGTGTAGCCGGCCATTAGGGCTCCCTTCTCCTCACACACCAAAACAACATCTGCGCTCTGCAGTGCAATAGACGTCACCCTCCAGGAGTCCCGAGATACCAAGAATACTTCAAATAAATCTCAGCTTTCCTTCTTTCTAACCCGCCATTCGTCGACCTGGCTACCTTCATCAGTCGGAACCTCTATATCGTGTCTACCCCCACCAGAGTTTATATACCTAATCGGAGTGTCGTGTCGGATTCCCACGAGCTGCACGTGTGATTGTGATTGGCATATGCGCACTCTGTGGCCCTCGTGGACGGTGCATGTTAGGAGCTATGGCGTCTGTGTGTATGGTTATCTGATTGCTGGGCGGCTAAAAATGATATGTCTGCCCCCCCCCCCTAGTGTCTGTCTTGCTCTATGTTAAGTTTAGTTCCCAGACCTGTCATATGTCCCATGTCCTCTCCCAAACTGTATTCTAACAATACGCCTAACTAGCATCTCTGTCACCTACGATGGCACGCATATTGTTATATCCTTCATAGTCTACTGTATAACAACAAACTACCCAAACAAACCTGTCTTGTTGTGTGCATCGTTCACAACAAACTACCCGAGAGAATATCTGTCTTTTTTTCTTGTGTATCCGTCATCGTCTGCCATATAACAACAAATTACCCGAGGGAATACCTGTCTTTGTTTAGTGCATCCTTCTGGACGTACACGAGAATCCTTTTTGCGTTATTGAATTCTGTGTTCCGCATTTCCGCTGTTCCGGTTGTTAGCTGTTATCCTCCGACAGACAAGATACATTAGTCGGAAGATTCTCTTTTGCTTGTTGACAGCCTGAAACTTCTACTTGGAGTTTTTCGCTGGTCCGTGCAGCTTATTGCTTATGCATCTGTAAGCAATTTAGATTTTTTCGCAGGAAAAACATATATATTGCTTCTCTCTCTGCGCTCGAGAACTCCCTTTCCATCACTTCTCTTAACATCGTGTTCAACGCGCTTATAAAATTTCCAAGTTCCACTTCCCACAGTTCACCTTCAATTTGACACTAAACGAAACGGAAACATTTTCCAGACACTCGCTGCACTTCTACAGCTGTTAACATTATTTCTTCTTCTTCATTCTTTCTTTTCTTCTTTTTTTTAATTCTATCTTTCTCGCTCGTTTACTGCTCCTCTATTTTTTCTTCACTACCACAACTGTTACTTTCGCTACTTCTGATACATTATAATTACTGCTTTATACTATGTCTTTCGTTTTTAATCGCTACTTCTGATTCTGTTATTACTCAAATAGTCTCCTTCTCTTACTGCTATTATTTCTTCTTGTCTTACCCCTTTCTTTTGGGGGGAGGTTGGAGTGTGGGGGAGGGTGTCGGGACTGCAGACATGCGCAGTTGCATGTTTGGAGACGTTTTGTTCTCCTCATTATTTGGCTGAGGGAGATTACCTGATGGTGTCGAAGTTTTGTGAAATAGATTTGTTGATACCATAACCACATGGATGGTATGGCTAAGTAAGTCATCAAAGTTGTTCTGAACGTGTTAAGATTGTTAGTAGCGTGCATCCGACGTAAGTAAATTAACCCGCAGTGTTACTTTTACTTATTTTTTTGTTGTTGAATTCTGCAGAAAATGTGAAGTTTGGCTGCGTGTGTTGGAAAGCTCTGTCATCGTACGTGCAGTTATGAAGGACCCATACGTCAGTGCTTCATGAGTGTGTTCACGCGCATGCGTTACCTGTTTTCCTTCGTGGGTTACCAATTAAGTGCACTTACTGGGGGCGGGACGAGGGGGAGAAAGTCTTGCAATCCCACTGTTATCTTCCGACTATGAAAGTGTGTCCCCTCAACCCCTTGTAAAGGTTACTGAAAATGTAAAAGAAATTTCCCACGTGATAATGTTTACGCTGGCGATGAAGATGACGACGACGAAAAAAAAAGGAGCAGGAGTAGGCTGCAAGAGTTCTGTCAGATTAATGATTAGAAAAAAGGTTTTCTGTTGTTCACAATAATTGAATGTGTACACAATACGAAAATCAGATGTGCAAATGAGGGAATTACTTACCTAAGCGACTTTAACTGAAAGGACCTGCTGTACCTAGCAGTCGCTGGTGCCAGGGTCTGAAATTGACTTGACATACACAGCAGGGTTTGGGGTGGGGGATAGATCTACCTCATGCGCAGAATACTATCGAGTCGCACCATCCTCTCCTGCAGGGTTGCCCGTGTTTCGCCGCCGCGATTGCATCGTCACTGAAACTGATGACGATCTGTGTTTGTTTTGTTAAATGCCTGGACACGGTTTGGGCTTGGAATGTTCTGAGTTTCGATGCAGGCGTGAAGCTGTTGAAAGTGATGGGCTTTTCAGCTGTTGCCAAATCCCACCCCCCTCCACCACCACAAAAGCGTCTGCTGGCGATCGATTTAGACTTGTTATTGGTCCACTCTAGCAGCTATCATTTGATAGTAGGGAAGCGGACTTCTTTTCTTTGTTTTTTTTCTATTCTCACTTTTTTCTCTGACTTCCTGCATTCGGTGGGTGGGTTGGTTCGTTGGTTCGTTCTTCTTCCTTACCTCATTTAACTTGGAAGAGCTAACAATCCTGTATGCTCGGAAGATCACAACCGTATCTTTGAGCCTTTTATTTTGCTCTAAGCAGGAAAATGTAAGTGCATGCGTATAATAATTTATTTATTCATGACTTGTACTTGTTAATATTTGGGGCGGGGGTGAGGGGAGTCATCCTTTCCCGCCTTTCTTGTCCCGGCAATCCCAGCCTGTAAATGATACAGACTTGTCGATTCCTAACTTCTTGTGCGCGTTTGTCTGAATCTGCTTTCTCTCGCTTTTCTTCCCGGGTTACGCTTCTTTTGCAAGTGATGGCTCCTTCTGCTTGAAACTGGACATAACGTCCCAAGTATTTGCACTATAGTTTCGGTTCATATGCAAAATTAATTTTTCATACATCGTTTCAGAAAATCCTAAATGTTAGTTAAGTGTGGTTTGAGCACGATGGTCTGCTACATATAGTTAGGTTCTGTATTAGAACCTGCGTCGATTGGCTAATACAAAAGACTCTCTATAAGCATCCAGTACGCCCAAGGGAGATCACGCAGAATTTCCCTAGAATGAGAATCGATTACAAGGGACAGAATTGAGGGAGACTGAGCAGAGAACCAGAACACCGAGTGACGACAGATAGGTTAAAAAGCTGGGCTGGAATAGAAAGGGGCCCAGAAGTTCTTAGACTGTCACATTAATCTGTTGTGATGGGTATAATCCAGTCTGCGATTGTTCCCCTCTGCACCCTGCAAGGTCACCGGTCTTTGCACACAGTCACCTTTCCGCTCTTGCCGAACTCAAGTGCTTGTAAAGTGTCATTTAAGTGCAGTTCTTCTAGCACCAACGCGTCAAGCGCGACCCTGAACGCTCCTTATTACGCATGCGCGTTCAGCTTCCTCGCGCAGCTGGACGCGGAACTTACGGGACAGGTAACCTTGGTGCCATCAGCCCTAAGTCGAGGGGCGGGTGACATAAGAAAGGCACGCCGGCTGGAAATTTCTTCTTTATGTTCAGCTTTATGCCGGCTGGAAGCTGTCTCCACCTCCATTATGCGTCACCAGTCGTCCTGTGCGGCCTGTCCTTTTTGCCCCTATTCCCGCTCACCTGCCAAATTTTCGCGTGTTATCTTTTTTTCCGTTCTATCGACTGTAGCGTTATCCTTGGGATTTCCTTACAGCTCACCCTGAAGTTAAGTACCCTGTCAGAGATAAACAAACTTCACTCGACTTTAATTAATCTGAATCGAATTGACCTCTGTCTTCATTGTAGCGGCACGTTTTTCTCTTCAGCAGTGGAGGATGGTCAAGCCTGTTGATTTTATCTCCACCCCTTGCGTTGAACAGCATCTGTGATCGCATTTTCTTTTTCCTTGTCTTAAAAATACGCTTTTAAAAAGAATACACCATCCGTGTGTCGCATTTGATTTAAATATTTGAATTCTAAATCTCTGAAATACCTTGGGGAACCCACTGACGTGACGTTTACGTCATCGCATGATTCCATCAGAGACCTTTAGGTATCTCGAAGTGAATATCCTCGAGTAACCTCCCCGACACTGGACGGGGAGGCGCTGCTAGGGACATCAAACGGCAGAACGAAGACACTCGCGAGCAAAGCAAATATTCCGTCCTGCCCCCTTCTGCTTCTGTTGCATATGCGACCTTTTTAGCACCTTTTTTCACGTCAGACAGCGTTCAACTGCTAGGTCAGCGGTACTGATCGCTGACCAGAGAAGACACCCGCATCCCAGCCGTCCCACAGCGAGATGGCCCAAAATAACATGTCGTCCTGCCGACAAGTGGCCATCGGAGTTAATTTTCTAAGACTGTTACGACTGATATGTATCTGTACATTGTGTGCACCCTTCTACCGCGTGTCCCTTCTCGTTTGTACAGCAGGGAAGGAGCGCAAAATTTTGTTTCAGACTCCATTACCCTTTCTGATAACCTTACCTTCCTCTCCCCCCACCCCACACCACCCTTTATCCCGGGGCTCGCTAATCCACTTCAGAAAGCTTGTTGTGGATGCCGCTCTACCTAACCCGTGTTCTCTATCACAAGCATCTCTGTTTTCCTCTCGACCTCATGCTACATTGTTTCCCTGTACATGTTCTCTTCCGTGTCTTATCTCTAGCCTCGCTGTTGCTTCCAAGGCGATTTACGTGGCTGTCGACATAGTTCACAGCTGTAAATTTCCCACCTACCTGTGCTTGAAACACTCACGCTATTTCTGTCTGTATCAGATTATGGAGGTCAAAGGGGACGGGAGGAATCTCGAGTGAGAGTTTCGACTCTGGTTTCGGGTTATATAGGACGAGACTTCAGCGAGAGTTAGCCTATGGGACTAACGCCCCTGTTTTGCTTTGTTTATGCTGAAGGTGTTACGCTGTAGAGTCTGGATATCTTAGACTATTTTGTAGTTGAGATGGAGAAAAATCCCACTCTCCTGGCGAGCACCATCCGCGACGGAGGAAAATTCTCAAGGGGATGGGGTATTCGTAAATTTGACAATCGACGCTCATTATCGAGATGATGGATACCGTGATCTGCCCTCTCACATTCTGACCTACAAATCATAGGCTTCCTGCACTCGCGTGTGAGCGCTTCAGTAGCATTGCTTTGTCAGAAAACCTAGCGCTGGAACCTTGGCTAAGATTCCCAAACAATTTTTTTTGTCACGCGCGCAGTCTTGCACGATGGGACAGCGGGAGGGCGATTAACTCTACTGCTTAAGCCCTGGTCACCAAGATAACGATAAGCCTGGGCCTTGGTTTGTGATCCTGTCGATGATACACACTCCACTGGACGCGGTATCTGCTTGTAAGGTTGGCTGCCTGCCGTGACGTATAGCCATAGTTGCTTACTCGGTGTAAAACACCAAAGATTTCTTGCATGATAGACTAGCTGGGCCAGAGGCATGGCCACGGTAAGTTTCACGCGCAGCCTGCTGTATTCCAACGGGATGAAAACCATCTTCCAGACAATAAGTTGGCACATCTGACCACGTGATTCGACGAAGTTCCGCTGGTGAATATTGTCTTAGTCGTGGCACGCATCTCAGCTGAAGAACATGAAAAAGCGCAGAATAACTGGAGCCAATCAAAATACAGTATCACGTAAAATATGCTAATCTCGTAGGGTCACCACTGAAAACCTTGCAGTTTCCTGGAAGATCTTTACTGCCTATACCCCACCCCACCCCACCCTTCCCCCAACCCCCACCTATCCCCTACTCCTAGCCCCCGCCCTAACCCCACCCCTTCCCCTTCCCCTAAATCCCCCCTCCTCCCGGAACATCCCCCTCTCCCTCCCTTCCCCCCGCCCCTGGAAAGACCTTCGAAATATAGCTCGCCATTTGATTGGCTCCACTTGTTACACATCCTAAATAGAGCTCGTCATTTGATTGGTTCCAGTTGTTCTGCGCTTTTACGTGGTGGAAGACTTGAATGTGCAGCCGTGCACGCCGACTCGTGACACCAAAATAATGCGTATCTTTGCAAGATGTTCGCACCTTATTCCGGAACTATCTCGTCTCTGAGTATTTCACCTGTTTTCAGCTGTTCGTCTGATGAGGGTAAGCATTGATGGACAGCGGGTACCAGGATGGGAAGGCCGTCCATGGTTCGTTTCATCTATCAACTTAACTTTCAAACTCCATCGTGCTGCTCCCCTTTCAACCTGCCATGGGCTCGGTCTGTCGCCTGTAGCCAAACTCTTCGCACTTCCGAATCAAGAGTTATTAGAGGGAATGGAAACAACACCGTGCCTCTAATCACGCGCCCAGTCACGTGATGATGCACGTGCAGTTGCCATTTTACTGATGGATAACACGTCCACCCTGGACGCTGGCATTTGCCTGAAACTGTGGTACATGCTCTGCGCTGATTTTAGAAATGAATGGGGTTTGGAGTATTTTTCTTGGAGGAGGGAAGGGTGGCGTTGGGGAATAAGAACTGTTTACTAACTTGAACAAATCTTTGCTCTTCTCCTATCTTTCAGAGGGACTTGAAATCCACTGTGTCCTTAACCAGAAACAACTTTTAATCTTGATATTGCATAATCTATCTACACATCCGAAATTAAGGTGAGCACGGGATATGTCTAGGCAGACAGGCAAGCAGGCACGCAAACAAACGTGGGTTTTGAAAAAGGTAGTGAACGAGAAGCAATTATATAATGCGTCATTTTTTTGTTATCCCGTTGTTACTTTAAGGTCGATAATATTCTTAAAAATTAGCATGACATTCGTATGGTTCTTGTTGTTTTTGTTTGTTTCTTTTGCTTTTAGTAGCATCGTGACATGTTTATGCCAGTCCGAGAAGATGCTGCAAGGCTAAAACGAACTGATAAGTATAGTGCGTCTCTGACCATCCATTTTAAACTGCCCAGCCGGAGCCGTATTCATGGCCGTTGTTTAAGACTAAACCAAGGACTACTATAATCATTATAGTAGTCCTTGGACTAAACCGATCCCGATCACCTGACAAACCGTCGTTCCCAACAAAGATCGCTAACCGCTGGTTTGCCACAGGATCGCGATCCGCAATGAATACGGCTCCAGAAATCAGAAACGTAACTCACTATTGGTTTGACATTCCTCGTTCAGCTGTAGACAGGTTTCATGCAGGCTTAGTGTCAAAGCACAGTGAATTAAGTTAATGAGGGCACGTTGCAGTGATGGCACCAACTCACTGCGGGATCCTTCAGAAAAGAACTTAACTGTCCGCTCAGCAATCCCTTCCTGCCCCCCACCCACCAATAAAGCCGATAAAAAGAACGGCCAAGGAACGAGGCGGGTGGGGGGGGGATGGGATGAAAGCGTGACGAACTGCTGACGTCAGGTTGTCGCTGGGTCGTGACGGCACGTGCGTGCGTGAAAGTTTGTCTCGTGGGCCGCGTGCACTGCAGGCAGGAAGGGGAGGTGAGCTGCAGGGGAAGGAATGCACTTGACTGCTGCACAGCGGACAGTGAGAGATGGGCTCGTGGCCTTTATTTCCCTGCCATCTTTTTCTTGTTTTTCTTTCGTCTTCTCCATTGCCGTCAGCTGTCTCTCTTCGAATAACTCTCTCTCACTTTCTCTCGCTCTCAGTCGAGATGTGTGCTTGTCATCGCATGAGTGCGCGTGCATATTTGTATACGTATGCATGTGTGTTCCACTGCGTGCGCTCGAGTGCATGTGAACGAGCTTACATTCCGCACTAATACACACATTCGTGAATACTTGAACATACACACAGGCACACATACAAACACGCATGTTCACAAGCGCACATGATAAACCGAACTAATACACACATTCGTGAACACTTGAACATACACACAGGCACACATACAAACACACATGTTCACAAGCGCAAATGATAAACATCTTTCTCTACAATGTTATTTCCGTTTCCTCGTCAGTTTCCATTATTTTTTCTTATTAGCGCGTGTTGTACAAACAGAAATATACGAATGCAGAACCTAATCTTAAGCACTCATCAGCCTTCAAGATCCGGAATAGAGTATTTTGAGTTATGTTATTGTTACAGCCCTCTGCCTGCGTTCGTTCCCCCGCGTGTACCTGCACGTAAATTAGTAAGTTTTGGCGTTGAGTGGCTTTGTCAGGGTAGGCTATCGGGTTCGCTTTTTGTAGGAAAGAAATGTGTGTGACTCACTAATAATACCAACACACAGGGGAACTTTTACCAATATATGTGACGGGCCTTTCTCATCCTCAAAATTACTCAAAGTGTTATTTTGACATACCTATGTTACATGCTGATTAGCAGCTGTGCGTTATGATCTACACCGGCATATATTCTGTTCGGATGTTCATTGTTATAAATTGTACTGGCCAGTAATCACAGTATTAAGTTTGCTCGCAAATGGATCGAGGTGTTGAGAGGCAACAGAATGTTTATTCTTCCGCCTCCCGTGTGCCTATGTTGCTAGCTGCCACCTTTATCGTGCGGCAGTACATTTTGTACCTGTAGGAAGCTTGAAAAGACAGTGCAGGTACCAATAGGAGAAGGTGCGTGCGAATATTACAATATAGCTATTTTTTCATTTTGTTTATTCGGGAAAGATTCGATTTTCAGATCGTATCTTGAATAAAATCGTGAAGGGATTTACCACAGCTTTTGTCCTTACAGTTAAACACTAACGTCGCGGATGCAACTCCTACAACTGAAAAAA
>SMGT01006903.1:1251500-1309404 GCA_004794575.1 Lanistes nyassanus | reverse complement strand
GGGTGGGAGACAGACTGGGTTACTTATTTACTGACATCTCCTCACGTCACAAGGACAGCCTGTGGCGAGAAATCCATGTTGACAAATTAGAACTATTCGACTTGATGTAAAGCAGGTAGGATTCCTTCCACCACCTGCAGTCGCGAAATCGAACCTCGTATATAACTGCTGTTTTGTGTGAAATGATGGGCCGAAGCTAGGAGATCAGGGGAGGCTGGAAGGCTGGGAGGCTGGGGAGTAAGAAGGATGTGTTTGACGCTCATCACGCAGCTATTGTCCAAGCTGTTGTACCTCGCTCGTCCGATGGACCTGCTTGAGGGCTGGAGGATGGCGTTTAAGTGAGCTGCTGTCAGCGATGCATGCAGGTAGCACGTTCCAGTAAAGCTCACCCACGCACTCGTATACAGACAAATGCACAGACGCGCACGTGCATCTGAAGCTGCGTAGATATGCATAGAGTGATTTAATGTCATTACGAAAGTCTTTTCGCTGTGCGTCACGGTTTTGGGAAGAAAAGATATTTTTAGTTGTAATCTCGCTCTCTTTCGCTCTCGGGGTGGGGCGGGGTTACTAATGTTACAGAATATAAACCGCTTCTGATTTATTTTCTTCCAGATATAAGCTTAGAAATGCACACGAGAAAACGGGAAGATAAGGCAGAACATCTTAATTGTCAAGCTTTGGGTGGCGGAATGAAGTTATGGCTCATTCCTACTGGGGGCTATGTCATCACCAAGATTAAGATGGCGTGTGAAGCAGAATAACGGATGTCAATGTTTTATAGCACAGATAAAGCTGTGGGTCTGGTCTGCTTCGCCCTCTCCGTTTCTCATTTGTCCTCTTGCTTCTGCTTCCTTCATTGTTGGTTCAAAATGGGCCACAGAGTTTGACAACATCAACTGAAACAGGAGCTTGTGCCGGGCGTCTGCTGTAAACGTGACTGAATGTCGTCAAAATTTAACACTTCAGCTATGTTTTGTATCTGGATCAATAGTGTGCGATATAGACTTGTACGTACTTTGTCTCCATTGATATTGTTCCTTGTTTTGTTGTTCGTGTTATAATTCTGTGTTCAGGCTTACATCAGGATGATTTTGGACGCAAGATCAAGCTGAAGCAGACCTACCCGAGAGGCCAGTTTACACCTGGTAGGGTGGCTAAGACGCAGATGGTTTGAGGTCATGGCTACTGGAGGTGTGGGAACTGCGATGTCTGGTAGTTGTCAGGGGACAAAAACAGGGCAAAAAAAAGGATGGGGGTGGGGGCTAAAGTAGCAGACTCTGCTACGCCATCAGAGAGCATGCGTCAGAGTGTCATGATTTACAGGTGTAAATCAGACAATATGCATCAGACAATATGCAGGGATACAAGGCTAATTGACCTGTCCATAGGCGTCATGACATTGATGAGCAACGTACCCTCTGAAACAGATTCAAAGTGATGCCCCTGGCACTATGACAGGTACAACTACAGGTCAGAATTACCTGTAACATCACATCCATGCTTTTCGAAGTTGGAATGTGGGGGCAGATAGGCTTGTTCCTTGACTGAGAAGAGGCGAGGCTAGCTTAATCGTCTCTGTCCTGGCTGGTCATTAATTGTAATGGAATGTTCACGTGTCAGTGGTTGGAGAGCGTAGGGAACGAGTAGGCCTAAATCCTGAACTTGATAAATGTCATGCTTTTGGAATGGAAATTTTTCGCTGTCTTATCATCTTTTCTGTTTTTGCTGTCTTGGCATCTTTGCTGTGTTTGTGTGCTTTGCTATCTGTTGTCATCTCCGAGGTTTCATTTGGCACGTTGGACTGCCTAGTGCTTTGCTTAGCGCTGTGGTTCGTGTCGAGGGATAGATCTCAGGGGGACACGTCATTTGTAGTCTGCTGAATGGCGATAGTCGAAGCTGTGTAGAAAAATCCCAACCTTCCGGCGAAGAACTGTGAAAAACTCTGCACTGACACAGTTGCACAGTGCTGTAGAAAGTGGCTGTGATAAACGAGCATCGAGAAACCACGGATGTGAGGGAGGCTGTGACCTGTCTGAAGGACTTCGGGAGGCTAAAAGTGGAGAGAGAGAGAGAGAGATGCCAAGATCCGTCTGTCTGAGATGTACTGTGAGCAAGCTATAGATGCCATCGTGAACTCAAAGGTCAAGGGACGACTTGAAGGGTCAAACTGTCAGTTCAGCTGTGTGACATACGTGATCTCCTATGCTGGGTAGGGCAATGTTTCGGGTTTGGCAGAAACACGTTTGACAGTTTGACGAACGGAAAATTCTGCATTTTTCGATGACGCGGCGAAACTGTCTTCTGCTGCTCTGCTGGCCTGTATGTGATCATTTATTGTCTGAGAGTCTAACCAGTGAGGTGTGGAACAGAAGGTCATTGTTGTTGCCGTTTGACATCAGATCGATAGTGTTCATGAGGCGCTGGTGGCACAGGAGTCTGCTGTTGATGGAAACGAGTACGTGGTGGTCGTGGAAAGATTCCGTTGTGATGTATTGCAGGACTTCTATTAATAACCTAGACAGTTACAAATATATAGCCCAGACAAAATTTCTGCTCGCACGATTGAATGTAAGCGTAACATTAGTACACGTACTGAATGGGGCACTACGCTTCTTAACGCTTATAGTAACTGAAACAGATCAGTTACTAATGAAGCAAAAAGCAATGCTGAAATCTCTAAAAGATGCACAAACACGCATATACGCGCGTGAGCGCTCGTATGCTTCACAAACGTTGTCTAAAAGTACATTTTGACTAGCAGCATAGTATCACAGGCACCTTGTCGCGACTACACAGAGCATACCATACAGTTTTTACAGGAGGTAAGAAAACGGGCAGCTTCCGTTGGCATTAAATTTAATTACCTCCTCTTGGTCTTACGCTTGGGGGCGCTGGTATATGTTCTTTCTGTTTTGGGACTGATGGCTGGGACGTTTGTGGCCTGCAGAAACACTTAGAAACACTTACGCAAAATAATGACTCGTGTACACCGACTGTTCGTGGAAGAAACATCAAATTATGTCGTTTTAAATCATCCCGGAAAACGCGTGATCGTTATTCAGTTCGTCAATAGTCGACCGACCCGCCACAAAAGCCGTTCGGCCTACAGAGAGTTTGTTCCTCTAGATAAAATGCGGTTTTGTCTGGTACGGATATTGTAAGTTAGCCGCGCTTTCTAGGCGCCTTTTGGTACAATCGGTAAGGAAACAGAAGAGAGCTCTAATGTTTTGAGTTAAAAGGTCCAATGAATTAATGTTTTTGTTACAAATAATTCGTTTCATACTAAAGCACGTCAATTCCTAGACCTGTTCGCACTCTACGTGCCTATAAAACTGGCCGGTGGTCAGGCCATACAGTTGATCTTTCGCCTTTCGGCGTCAGAAAGGGGACGATGGATGAAAGGATCACGGAAAGGCCACGCGAAAGGCGATCTCCAGGCGAGCAGGGAGCTGGTCAAAGCCTGCCAGTGAAGGCCAGCTCACGCGCGGCATTCACGCGCCACCCCACCCCACCCCTCTCTTCGACATCGTCACCACCTGCTGCTGATGCTACGATCTCGAAGTGTCGGATGCCATGTCTTCGGTCACCAAAAGGGTGGTCTGCACCCACTGCCGAGTCCCTGCGACCTGTCAGGAAGGGAGACAACCGGCGGCCAACGGTGCGTTGGCTGTCAGAACGGGAGACAACCAGCTATCGCCTCTCTGGCGGGGCGTCGTGATGAGCTTAGCGGTGCGCGGTGTTTGGTCTGCAAATCGACACCAACACCCCGAGGGGATTTAGGAAAACCACCTTCCAACTCGCTGCACAAACCTAAATAATACTTGGGATTGTTTTGTCGCGAGACTGACAGGTCAGTGGGCGGAACCACGAGAGTTCTACTGGTATCCCCTTGCGGTTTGTGCCCCTATTTCCAGCTAGAAAGTACCGCCGACAGCATTCTCTGCATTAAAAATAGTTTTGAAAGACACTCGGTTTTTAATCTAGTACATTCACAGCAGGCCCCAAGTATTTCTTTGCACGAGTTGTATCTTAGACAAGTCTTGATTTCTTTTATAAATAATTTTAAAGGCTCAGACCATAAACATGCCTTAGAAAAAGGAGTTCTTTGCAAAGGATGTGTCGCGCTGCATTTCCTCTCGTCGTATGCTTGAACAGGTCTTTTGAATAAGTGAGCTCAGTTTCAGCTCCAGTCCAGACGTGGCTTCGCCATACACTGGGTCTTTGAGTGCGCTGTCACAAAGCTCTGAGCATAGGACGGTGGCTAGTGGCTAGTGGTGGAGGCAACTGTGTTTACCAGAGCCAGCAGATCTGTCTCGCGTACCTTACTAGTGACCCCACGGGTCAAGCGAACTTGCCACCGAACTACTGTCTCCACGAGTGAACGTGCAGGCAACGAAGATGCCGAAGTTCGCCTGACATCGATCAGGTCGTTTTAGTTCAAGCTGTCGTGTCCTGGTCGTTCAGTGGACATCCATGGGGGCTGGAGAACGCTGTGCTCGTGAGCTGTAGTCAGCGTCTAGTTTTCCTTCTCGTCTCGCTGCCTGCGGGCAGGACGCATGAGAGTGATGTTCTTTACAGACCACCATAGTGGAGATTTTTCTGTTTTGAAGAACTCGTTTTACTAACACCAATTTTCAACTCTTGAATCAGAAACTAGATTTCGTTCACGAGATACAAGCTTTCAAAAAGCGGCATTCTGACCTCGGTAGGAAGACATACCCACCTTCCCCCTCCAAAAACGACGAAGGGGACATTTGCACCCGGAAGCACATCAGTTGCCCGTCTACCGACTTGGCACGTTGCCCGTAATTCGTCTCAGTTTCGCACTGTTGAAATGTTCGAAGAATTGTATCCTGGTCAAATTATTGGGGATGTATAGTTTCTTTTAGAGTTTCTTGTCGTGAACTCAACCCATTTTTATGAAAAACCATTTTGCAGTTGGGTGGGTCTCTAAGACTGTTCTTGACTGGACAAACCTTTCGCGGTTTATTAACACAGTTCAGGCCATTTCGCGGAGAGATTGCTGATCTAGGCAGATGGCTTATCTCGGCTTTTGGTTAAATGTTTGACTTAAGAATAACTTTTAACAGTACTTTAGTTGCCGAGCTGTCTTTTCACGTAGATAACTGGCTGACTGTTTTATAAAACTGTGCGAATAAAAACCCCTCGAAATCTAGTTAGACTCACCCACAAAGGAACAAAAAGAAAGCACGAAAGAAAGAAGAAGAAGCTACAGAAATTGTGATGTGGCTTCAAGAGAACAATAGACGATGCTCTAACAGATTTCTCAAACTCCGAGCAATACTGGCAGCAGCGACAGGGCGCACGGGTCACCGACGTCGACCGAGGACAAAGAAGACGGAGAGAGTGAACGAGAGAGAGAGAGAGAGAGACCACATAAGCACAGATGAATTACTGTGATGGAGAGCACGAATGCTTATCTCCTGGGGCGCCCCTTGGTGCACAATGTGGTGCAGCCAATCAAAACTTAACTTTTCTGCGCATGATGGAGACGGCAGATTTCGGGTTTATAGCGGATGTTGCATTTAACGTTTGGTTAAACGTTATACTTAAAACCGTTTGGGTGGTGCCCTTTGTTCGTCTGGTTATCAGTCCATTGGTCAGCATGCAAACAACGTCTTGACTGCAAGGTTTCGAGTTCGATTATCTTCAGCAGCCCTGGAAATCAGTCGATGCGGTATATTAGTAATTGTCTGGAAATGCGAAGAACAACCCCGGCACTCGCGACAACAGAATGCAGTGATGGAATCACACAGACGCACGAGGATGTGAGAGGACAAATTCCCTCTTCCTCAATGCGGAACGACTTCAAGACAGAGAAGGGTAAAATAAAAGAAATGGAGAAAACCAAGAACAGAAAAAAGAGGCAAAAAAAAAAGGAATATGACGGAGGCGAAGTAGGTTTTCGTGGATATAGCGGTACGACAAGAATCTGTTTTGTTTGTTCTGCGCATTTTTCTATTCTTGTAACAAGCAGACCATACACAGCACCTGGTGTGTGAGCGTGAATGGAATTCAGTGGCTCTCCTCTCCCCACCCGCTAGCGACAGCTGAGCGCTGCGAAACAAATGCAAGAACGACAGCAGGGTATTACACCACAAACGTAGGAGCGACAACTGATGGTTACTGTGCAAAAAGGGGACGACACTCGGTATAAATACTATCACAAAAAGGCACGGGGTAGACTAGGGGGAGGAAGAGAGAAAAATGAGAGGAAAAGAAAGAAGTAAGATGTCTCGACATTGGGTACTCAAGCGGGACAGGGAAGGATAAACGCGTGCCGGCGCGAGTATCTTACATTCATCTTTCTTTCTTTCTTTCGTATTCGTCTTTTTCGAGCGATTTTTTTCTGTCTTTGCTAACGGTCGACCGTAGAAACTCTATTGTCTCTGCATTCTTGTAATCGTTTGGACACCCCCCCCCCACCCACCCATACTGGAGTTGCGGTCGGTCATGTGAGGTCTGAAGTCTCCACCTTCCGTCTGCCGTGTTCCTGCCCGTCTCAAATACTCGCCCCTACTACAGCGGTCAGAGACCATTCCGACAGCGCGATGGAAGTCAACGTGAACAACTATTGCGGCAGCGATGAAAGCTGTCGTGCTGAGAAGCTGGAACCAGCAGAACTCGAAGGTGCAATCTCGAGCAGACGATACGAAACTTAGGAAATGGAAGGTAAAATTATCAGCTGGGGAAGTGGTAGCAGTGGCGCTGGGGATAAAACCACAGCGAAAATGAGTTTAATGATCCGCCCCCCCCCCCCATTTCATTTTGAAGGCACAAGGCACCTGGACGTCAACAGGGAAGACAATTACGTTTCCTTCATGAACAGCGATGCGGCGCTCAACTGTAGATCTTGCGCGTGAGATGCACGCGCATGCACCAGTCGCACGCAGTCCCGTCAGTCACACGGCCGTGCCTACCCTGTCCACCTCCTTCTGTTCGTTGCATTTCTTCTTCTCCAGCGTCCCACCCCACCTCCTACTTCGACGGTGCACAGGTGGGCGGAGGTGTCAAGCGGCTTTATGTGCAGTTGGCAGGTTCCGTTTACATGGTTCCCCTGCGTGGCTGACCAGCGCTCACTCCTCCTTTACTGCCTTCTGGCGCGCGCCTGCACACGCACGGCGGCGTTTACGACTTGACGAAGTCTGCAGATAACCGCAGCTAGCCTTATATGCAGCCTGCCTCGATCCTGTACAGATTTCATTCAGCTGAGAACTTGTAAATGACATTTCGCACTTAATGTAAAATAATAATACCTCAACATGCTGTTGCATGGAGGCGAAATTCTTATGAAGGATACTCCAAACCACAGGGAAAAAAACATTAAGCATTACTTTTGCCTCCACAATAATGCCCAAAACGCTACCGAACAACTTCCAATTCTCCCCCAACCACAACTATTTCATATGAATATAACAGGCGAGACCTTATCGAGGGGAGTTATTGTAGACTGAACGATCTCGAGTGAAGCCAAGTTTTTTTTTCTTTCGAGAAACCAAGGTCCAGGGACCACTGAGGTCTCGACCTACGTTCACTTGCAACTTTCCTCCTTGTTAGAAAAGTTCGGTGGACTTGCGAACCGTACCTAGCGAGCATGGAAACGAGGGTTTGTCGAACCGCGTGGCTGGACATCTCCAAAGGGAATGTCGTGTGGCGAGGGCGATTCTAGAAGCTGGATGATGAACCTTGCTGTTCTCGGTGGCAGACGACCTCACCAGCTGCTTTGCGCGGGGGTCCGCCTTCACCGCTTGCTACAGAGCAGCAGACGATGTTTCCAGGCGTCCGCCCAGGGCAGCTGGATGTTTTGCCAGTTAGTAATAACTGTCATTTGCCACTAGCGCTATCTGGTGTGTACTTAGCCCGTCTGAGGGGATTGGCTGCTGATGTGGTGCCGAGGCAAGGAGACCCCCCCCACATCTTCTTTCTGTTTTTTTTATTTTCCCCTCCTTTTTTTGTCCCGAGCTCAGGAGAGACAGCCTATAAATGCGCATAGGTATACGTGCACACGCACGCACTTACGCATACATGAAAGTGAGCGAGGAGCCATCCTTTCTCAAACATGGCACAAACAGGTACAACAACTGTCACATTTTGTCACTTTATGCTCACCGTGGCTTCTTTGATGTGTTGCTTCGACAGGCAGAAGGCGAATCGCAGCTAGCGCTTTTCAAAAGGAGGATGGAAACGCAACCCCTCGTTCTATAATCCCAACTGTAGAGGAAATGACTCGACCGTCCTGTGTTGGAGGAAGTAAATTCAGCCGAAAAGACCTGCTGCCGTTTGAGCTACCAAACTATTTTATCTGTCGTGTAAACAGGAAAGCGTTCCGTCTGGAGAAACCGTACGTTTCTGACGAGCGCTGCGAACGGGCTGTGTGACAGCTAACAAGGTCAGGGGGCCGCGCGTGAGAGTCGCGCGCCATGCTAGTGGGTTGGGAGTTTTCTCCTGTCTAACAATTATGGGCTGTCACACTTCGGGACGACGCAACGGTTCCTGGCATTTTATGCGCTGGCCGTCTGTGAGATAACGGCTGGCACGCTGAAATGCGGTCCCGTTCTTCCTCTGGCACCGCGGCGAGGCGAATAACGCGCAGACTGTTGGGGCGCGAGCCGTCAGGCATTGACAGAGACGAAGCTTTGCTTGGCATCTAGGGTGCTGTTACTGGAGATGAAAAAAAAAAATTAAGATCACATGCAGCTGACTATGGAACCAGTGAAAATGACTTCAGACGGAGCTGCCACAGTATACAATTTTCCTGTAGTGCATGGTTTGTGACGCAGTTAAAGGCTAGACAGTTGCGTTTGCTGCCAGAAAAGGCTGATATGAAATGTTCCGAATCAGTACATAACTTTAAAAAAAGAGAAGAAATTCTCGATTGGATACAAGACTGTATGTAGGAGTAATAATGTGTGAGAGAGAGAGAGAGAGAGAGAGATTTTGCTGTGTACAAACTATAGCAAACGTGACTGGGCATGTAAATATTTACAGTCCACTGCGCATGCCTACAGCTACAAGCATTTCTCAAGTGCACCCTGAACCACGAGACGTCGTGTACAATGGATCTGAACGCGCATCCAAGACCGAGGAGTGTGAGGATACCTTGATACCTGGAAGAACTTCTGCTGATCGTTGTTGTGGTCTGATAACGGAACGTTCCGAGATGAATTTGAGCTCAAGTGGCCATTGACTTCTGTCTCTTCCGGCAGCGGCACAGCATGGCCGTCTTTGCCACGATAAGCAAGGATTGGGAGACAATGGACCAGACGTTCCTCCCCGCTTCCCCCACCTCTGTTTTGGTATTGTTTCAGAATAGCTCCACAGAGATTTATCACTAGTGGTGCCTGATAACGACTGGATCCCGCTGATGGCTACTCACGTTTTACCGCCATCTGCTGCATGCGATTTGCCTTTCCAGCTTCGTCTTTAGGGTGGGTTGTACGAGTGTTCGTGTCTTTTTCCATGCATAGAAGCACTTTTACACTACGTGCGCTTTCAGGGATCGTCTGTACACGAAAGTGCACATATTTCAGTGCGAGCCTTAATTCTCGGCCTGAATCGCTTTAGCCAATTGCGAAATATATACATCGAGCGGTTAGTATACCAACCGGAAGTAGGGTTACGTTTCACTCGGCACAGACACTTCGAAGGAGGAAAGTGCTGAAGAGCATAATATTAGCTGACGTGGCCTGGTACTCGGGGAGTGGGGGGGGGGGACGTGCGTGCTTGAGTGCGTGTGAGCGCTTGTGTGCGTGCTGGGGGAGGGGTGGTGTTCGTGAGTGCTTGTTTTAGCGCGTGGGTGTGCCTGAGTATTTACGCGTTTTCATATGCGTCAGTGGGTGTGTCTGGTGGTTGTTGGTGGTGGTTATTTAGAGGGACAGTGCTTCCACCTCGCGATGATTTCGCACTATGGGGGATGGGGTCCTATTACTAAACTATATGCACTGAAAGAACCACCAGACTGATGGCTGCAGTAAGATGGCCAGCGCGGACAGGCAGTTTAATGTGCGGGGAGATGGCCGAATGGAGTTTGCACAATGTTTAACTCCAGGAAATAATCCTTGGCCACATCAGGATTCGAACCAGCAACCTTCCATCTGCTAGTCCGCAGCTCTACCAACTGAGCTAACCTGTCCCCCCCTCCCCCGGTGGGTGTGTCTGTGCGTGTTGGTTTATATACTTCGCGCAGCGCCCCCTACCCCCACCTCGAAAGGGGCAGGCTGAGCGCCTGACAGAATTTGTGACAACAGTTACAAGGGCAGGGGCACACACACACACACGCACGCGGACGCGCACGCGACACACACACACACCGGCCCACGAAATGTCATTATTGTACAGAGGGATTACCGGTCAGGAACAGACGGAATGGAACAGTTGGTCAAGATACAGCTTAAGCAAGCGTGATTTGAGATCTCGTTTGAAGACACTGGGTGTTTCTCTGAAACCATCTCTGGAAGATAAATTTTTAAACAGAAGATTAAGAATTCAAGCTCGTGCGCGAACATATTTGATATTGCGTCATTATGTATAATGACTCAAACTTATCAAAGACGTCAGTATATTCAAATGACGTAACAGTCTTCCCCCAGGTCTTGAGTTCATGCACATGTGGTTGAAGGAAAGTAAACAAAATATCAAGCCTCCTGGTGAAGTGTTTTGATGAAAACAATAGATTATGTTTGCTTCTGATCCGATCTCGTCATTCAACCCTCAGAGCGCCGTCTTTAGCTCACTATAAAGTATTTCGACCGTGTGCTGATGTTAGTCCGCCAAGATGAAATAGCAATACATGCCTTGCTACCCATGTGCAGTGTTAATTGGAAAACGGACCTATAAACAGGTTCTAGATCCGTGACTGGAGCAATGGCTTCAGATTTTGGGTCATTCAGTGCAATTTCATGATACAAAATGTCACCAACTTTTCAGTATTCATGTGCAAAATGTGTTTACGCCCTAACCGCACCAGTCCAAAGGGATCTGATACGCACTGCTGCAGGAGACCCCCATGGGAAACATTGATTTGTAAATATCGTTTTCATCCTTTGGAAATATCGTTTTTTCCTCTCAAACAATGAGTATGTTGTCACGAACACAACAAAAATCATTCTTTCCCATCGTAAGGCGACAAACACACACAAATACATTGAAAAACACTTCAGCAGAAAACCAAGGGAGGCTTTCACGGCACAGGGCTGCGTGTGTACCCCTATTTCCGGCTATTCCAAATAGCGCATGCGCACTTCGGAATGAGGAAAGGGGCTCATTTCACGTCTGGGAAATGGCGAACGAACGCTCGTACCATCTGTGTAAACGGGGTATGGAAAGGAAGGAAGAAAAACGAGCGACATGACGTTTAGTGCTGGACGGCGTCTTAACTGGTTCGTCAGCGGACAGACTAGTACTGCTGTACTTCAGAACAAGCTCTGGCTAGTTACAGATGTATGGCTCAGAAACGCCATCTTCACAGCCTTCGTCGAGGCAACCACACTACCACAGATGACGGCTACGAGAATCGAACCTCTAGTCCTTCTAAAACAACACTTAGAGGAAGACAGAGGACACACCTTACACTGAACGGAAGGACGGGATACGTGCTGAAGAAGAAGAGAGTTGGTGGAGAGGGGACGGTGAGAATTCGAGGGAGAGAAAGACTAAAAGTTTTGGCTCGAAGCAACATACTGTAGGCCTACCACACCTGTTGCTGGATAGGAATTGTCGGCATAAGAACACTTGGACAGAATGCTGTAACAGCACCCAGTAAAGGCACACACGCTTCATCCAGCTAACCGAAAAATAAACCGAACTGACACACTAACAGGGACGGTGGGCGGAGAGGGTGGAAGGCCTTGGAAGGACGATTCTATTTTACTGACGCATGATTGTCATAGCTGCGATCACACTGCAGAAGCTTAAAATGTGGCCCAGTAATCCACTCAGAAGACACTTATACCTTACTTACACTTAAAATCTAGTGGACATTGATCTGCACTTTTTCATAAAAAAGCTCTCCTCGTTCATTTCAAGCTCGAGCTGCTGTACAAGTCTTAGACCATTCTTATGAGGTCGGTTCGTCAAATTCCTGAGAGGCAGGGCTGGGTGGGGGGCAGTATGTCTTAAAAGGTCCCTGCAGCTATAACGAGGACAGATAATGTAGACCTTCCTCTGAGTCTAAACAAAAGGCAGTCATTAAGTCACTGTTTCGGCTTAGTTTCTAGTGAAGCGCTTTTTCTTTATGGATATGTGAAACATAGGAATAGCACAGGTAAGGGATGCACTGGTATGGATTCGTATTGCAGACAGACCAGATGCGACTGTTCAAGTTACGATAATTCCCAGGATGGGTTTTTTTCTCAAGCAAGTCTTTCTGGCCGCTCCTTTCTTTTCCCTCTCTATTTCTCCCTCTCGTCTGCGTACCTCGCCCCCCCCCTCTCTCTCTGCTTTCGTGCGTGTTTTCGTGGATGTTAGCGAGCCAGCGAGAGTGCATGTGTGTGTGTGTGTGTGCGCGCGCGCGCAAGCGTGCGCGTATGAGAGGGGAGGAGAGGGAGAGCTTGAATAAAAAATATCTGCTTCAAGCTGTTCACATGCATTCGCAAGACTGGGTAGTTGCATGAGTAATGTCTCCTTTATCCTACATGAAAGAGTCTGTAAGACCAATGCATGCTCTGAAACATAATTATATGCGCAGTTTTGTGTGCGCAGTGGTCTCTGTAAGGAGTCACTGAACTGAATTTAATTCACACAGATCATACACCCTAGAGTCGTAGTATAGTTGGTGCGCAGAATCACAATTACGTCAGGGTAGCGATGTCTGGAACCCTACACTTGTGCAAAAGGTCTCTGACGTCACACCCTAGCTTCAGTCCCGCGTAGACCAGTCTGAGACACCGTTTGGAGCGGCCCGTAGCATAGTAGTAACGCCTGCTTGCTACCTGTACGGAGAGTCGTCGGTTCGGATCTCGTGTCTGGCACGCGTCCTTTTTCTGCATGTGGCACCTGTTGACAGGGGTGGCCGTCGGTGGTTTTCTCCAGTGCTCCGGCTAACGGTTTCCTCCCCCTTCCCAACCCCTAAAATACCCCCTTCTCTCCTTCCCACAGCTTGATATCGACCACAGTAAACAACAAACAATAAACAATGTGACACTTCTTGGGCCTTCAGTTGCTGCTCTCACCTTTCATGTCACCGACCGTGACACGATGTGTAATGCAGTGGCACCCTGCGTGTTGTAATCTCTGGCAAGGAACCAGAGACCAAATACCTCCGACTTTCTGTAAGATCTATAGGGAGCGAAAGCTTCGCCTCCCCTTTTTCCTTCTCCTTAGTCTAGAGGAGAAATATATTTCCGTAATTGCCTAAATAAAAGTAGCAGACACCGTTGATCTAATCAGAGTTTTCAGAAAGGTTCCACTTTTGACAGTTATAGTTTGGATCGTAATGGGGACTTAAAGCTTTGCACCTTACTTAGGTAATTTAGTTAGCAGACCACGACAGCACATGTATCAGCCATACGTATCGCTTCAAAGCCGTTCTGACAGTTCGCAGGAGCGGCGGTTGGGGAGTTGAGATAAAAGTTCTCCTGGAGTTCCACGACTTGGCATTCCTCGTGTATCGCGTTACCTGCGCGTGCGTGCAACATATACGCGTGACGTACGCGTGGTCGCGTTTCTTCTGTTAGATGGGCCGTGAAATGACCTACAGGGTGTGTGAGTTCGTGTGGTCACAGCGAACGTCCTGCCGGCTTGTTGACGCTTGTTCTTGACGTGTTGTTTCTCGTCCTGTCAGGGCTGGAGCAGCCCTTGAGGCTGATTTATCTTCCCATCCTAGTGGCGCCAAGTGCCCGATCAGTGGTCACTTAACGTTAAAAGCCCTTGACCTTGTCTCCTCCCACTCCTAAAGCCGTGTTCTGCCGAAGTTGTTGAAAAGAACGAAGTGCGTACGAATTCGCGAAGCTGACTTCGGTAGCTGTTGCATTCAAAGACCCTGCAGAGAAGATCGAGGAGTTGTACTGCTCTAAGTTCCGCAACTTCGCAAAAAAGATCTACCAATCTCCAGCCAGTCAGGGCGCGCGGCAGAAATGGTGAAGCCAGCTTCGGACTTCGCACGGCACGACCAGCGAATGGCTGAACCCCGTTCAAGTATTCCCGAATCCCAAATTTTCACTTCGCGGTGTGGAACTTCAGGGAAGTCAGCCGATGCTTCGGTAGATTAGAATCGCCCGCCCAGCCCTCATCGTTTTCTTGTCTGCAGCGGCAGCTGACCAGATTATGTTCCTCTACGCTTGATATTTCATCGTGATAACGACAGCGTCGCAACTGGCACTTGTCGGAGCGCGTCAGAGGCAGGTTAAAGACGTGACGTGCACAAACAAACTTCTTGGCCTGGACATACTGTCCAAAAGTTTCAGGTGCAACTGTTTACACGTCACACAGTGACGTAGGCGAGAATCTGCACCCGCAAAAGCCTACTTATGGGCAAAGAGAATTGCTTGCTTGAACAGGTCCGTGTAGGATCAATCTATTTTTAAGACGCAACCCGACTTTTATTTAAGTTTAATTTTTTTTAGAAGTAAGCCATGGATTTATCGCAAAGACTGACCATGAAAGGAAAATGTGGTCATGAAGGTGGGAGTAAAAGACGTGCGGGATGGAGGGTGGTGGTGGTGGGGGGGGGTTAGGTGGGTTTACTGTACAAGCAGAGTACAAACCAAGTAGTACTTTTACGTTATAAACACTAGTTACATATTATACTTTCCCCGAAGGTTTGGGTGGTGGCGATCTGGGACGCATACCTTGTACTTTGCACGATGTGAAATCTCTCAGTTCGGATTCGAACTTGTGTGCATGTACAAGAATGTGTGTTCGGCCGTGCACTCTCGCGCGCCACTGCGGTTCGTGAGTGCATGCGCTATAAAAGAGGTGGAGGGTGATGGAAGATCGGGGCTCGGTGTCGCAGACAGTTGGTAAGAATTTGTCTTCCACGTAGAAGACAGTCGATTGCGCCGAGTCGAAGAAGCGGGGTGGGGCATGTATACACGTGCCATGTATCTTTCCATATGTGGGGACAAGCACCTCCTGTAATTCTAAGAATGAACCCCGGCCTCTCTTCTTCTGGCTGGGACGCTAGTGATGTGCCGCGCCAACTCCCTCGAGGGGGAGATCTTGGGGGAAAAGGTTGTTTAGCGGGAGTAAACAACCGAGCTTCCTGCGACTCCCCTACGTCGTAAATTGAAGAAAGTTGGTTTTGAGGTGAAGTGAGAGCGCGCTTTGTTTGACATGCGCGCGCAGCACACGCTAGCCTGATGGCCGTGATGTATCTGCGTGCAACCGCGCGCTGTATACAGACGAAGGGACGGTGCGTTGCGAGCAGTTAACTAGTTCCTAGGCTAGACCAGGCAGCACTGTATCTGCACGCATAGATCTGCTCGTGGAATCTGCCGGTGGACAATCTAAAAGTCTGAACCGGAAGTGCTTCTGGTGTACGCGAGTTGCAGCTCTTTGCTTTTTTTCCTTCCGGTCAGATCTTTTTAATGCATACGCGTTTGTCCAGTACATGTAAAATCATCCCCCGTTCATTCATCTGTAAGTACGGACATGCCTTCCAGTGAAAGCAGAGCGACGGGAGGAAAATATGGTTGGTCACTACTGTGTATGAGAGAAAATGTGTTCACTCTCCGATACAGTGTTTCTTTCTTTCTTGCTTGGCCTTTTCAATTTTTTTTAAATTTAGGGGCATTTTTCTGCAAAAGATTCCGTATTCGATGACAGTTTCTTTTGGCAGAGTTTAATATTGGTTGAATCACCTTTAAATCTACCATTCATCACCGCCATTCCTCTTCGTGCCTTGTGGCGTATAAGGCTTGCGCAAGACTTAGCCGCTGCTCCCTGTTCTGAGCGGCCTTCTGTTCAGCTCCCCTGTTAAGACGGTAGGCCTTCAGCTCTTCTACTGCTTACTGGCAGGTTTGGGTTCGTTAAGCTTCTTTTCCACAAGACGATTTCCTTATCTGTTCTAGGTCAGATTCAAGAATATTTCACCGAGAGTCTGGTTTGTAGAGACTAAAGAAATACTAGTGTCGTCTTCGAATAGCCTTTTAGAGGCATCAGTATCGCTGATTGTGTCATTGCTGTAAACTAAAAAAAAAAAATTTATGACAATTGAGCAGCACCCTTACACCAGCTAATTCCAAGTAGGAGAGGGCTGTCAGTTTGTGGGGGGGGGGGGNTGGGGATGATTCTACTGCGATCCTTACTTTACTTCTAGTGCTTCACTACCCCCTGGCAGTGTTTGCTTCCTTCAGATGTGTGTAGTGTGCAGAACCTCAGTTCAGGATCTACGTCGTATGCTTGTTCAACAACTCTCTCTCTTTTTCTCTCACACGCACGCACGCACGCACGCACGCACGCACGCACGCACGCACAAATTGCAATTGATTAGTTTTATTCCGAAAAAGAAATTTTAAAGGTACGTGAACTTTGATTGAACTGCAGCAACCATCTTCTATGGCACCTTCCGTTTTAAATTCGCTGCAGGTCTTAATAGTGCAACATCTTCCCGATTCTTTACGAAGATATAAGGTGAACCAAAGAAAGTTCCTTTACAGTCTGGAGGTGTGTGTGTGTGAGAGAGAGTGTGAGTGTGAGTGTTTGTGTGTGTGTGTGTGTGAGAGTGTGAGTGTGAGTGTGTGTGTGTGTGTGTGTGAAGGGGGAGGGGTGGAGGAACTGACAGAAGACTAACCATAAAGGGCTTCTTTCTGTTTGCTAATCTCTTCCCTTGGGTGCCTCTTCCATCCTTCTTAAAAACTGAAGATCTTACATGATTCTGACCGTGTCACTGCGACCCAAGTGCGCGTGTGTCAATGTGACCCAGTGAATTGTGTAGCTGTGTGGACACAACTACCAGATCACGTGACCTAATTTTGCTGTGAAGGATAGTACGTATCCTCCTCCACAAAACGCTAGGCCAGACAGGCACGGCGTGCCAGATTACTGAACAGATTAAAACGACATTAAAAACACCATCAAGTCTCGTCCGCATCGGAGTTTGGGCATTTTGTTTGCAAGTGAAGGCCTGAAAATGCAGTTAGAGGCGGGAGTGTCGATTGCAGATTCCCCGCAGTTCTGTTGTTGTGCTTGTTTTTTTTTGTTACGTGCCAGACAATATGTAAATTCACCAGATGTTCCTACTATTTTTTGTATCGCCAGTCTCCTTGTCTTAAAGAAACACAATTTAGGTTCTCTGAACATGTTTACCAGGGTTTGTTTGGAAACGTTGATTGACGAGTGTTGAAATTTCACGTCAAAGAAGAAAACGTTTTATCGTTTAAACGCTTTTGTCGAAGCACCAGTCGAGAAGGAAAGAAAGAACAAAAGAAAAATAGATCGAAAGAAAAAAGAAGAAAGAAGAAAGAAGCCAAGAAAGAAAGGAAGGAAAGTAATTGCAGTTTAGAGTATATATGACCATATCCTCTGACGATATAATTTATCTAACGATGCAACCAGTACCAATACTAGAGTTGACCGCGTTCGTTCATAGTATGAGTTAATCCAGACTGGTTTCTGACTTAGACATCTTAAGGCTAGACTTTTTAAAAATAGGAGTTGGGACAGAGAGGGGGGAGGAAAAACGAGGATGATACTATATCCTCTCATGATTTCTCG
The DNA here is from genome assembly GCA_004794575.1 of Lanistes nyassanus. Taxonomy (NCBI): domain Eukaryota; kingdom Metazoa; phylum Mollusca; class Gastropoda; order Architaenioglossa; family Ampullariidae; genus Lanistes; species Lanistes nyassanus. The sequence continues at coordinate 1,291,728 of SMGT01006903.1, read as the reverse complement.
TTTGGAATTGGAAAGAGAGCGAGACCAGCAAGGGAGGGAATCTGGCTGCATGGCTGGTTCACGTCTCTCGATCTCTGTCGGTCGGGCGCCGATACGCCTGTTTGTGCAAGCTTCAGACATCAAAAGCAGCAAATAGGATCCAGACCGCTCGCGCACGAGGTTGCGTCGGTCCTCGACGATGTGCGGCAACATGTGATCTCAGCTCACCCTCAGTTCGCCGCACTTCTTACTCCCCTATCCCCCACGAGCTGTTCTTGCATAAATCGGTGCCAGAACGCACTGTCCTCAACTTCCTCATCCTCCGCCTGGGACTGCCAGATCAGCTGGCTGCGCTTTGCCCGAGCACGTTTCTCACTCTCTCCCACTTAGTCTCTCGCAGGCGTTTGTCTCTTGTTTTTGTTTGAATTCCTCGCAGTCGCGGTGTTTGTTGTTCCTGAAAATCCAAAGACGTCGGGGCTCTTGAGAGGCTGGCTGTGTTGCCATGGCGATGGACTGATAGGTCTGGCGACAAGTGTGGGAATATCTGAGAAAAAACGATTGTCTGAGGGTGCGAGCTGACATTTAGCAACGTTGAGGCAAGCAGTCAGAGTTCGGCACTTCATTGGCATGGCTAGCCCTTCTCTCTTCGAGCCAAATTCAACATAAACTCGACGCCACTAGTGAGAGGAACATGCCAATGACATCATCAACAGGAGAGTTTCGCAGACAGAAGGAACGGGAGTGAAGCTAGGTTGTGGCGTCAAAAACCTGTAATCGACTTTCAGGAGAATGACGTCACTTCCCATTCTCACTCACGCTCTTCCGGTATTTAAAGTTCGCACACGCTTCTGCACTGGAAGCCAGGTACAGAAGGTTAAATAATTGCTACCGCCTCTGCCAAAACGTTCTTTCTTTCTATCTTTCACAGCATGCCCTGCCTCGATATAAAGATAACTTACAAAGCCTGGACAATTCTTTTATGAGTCTATAACTTTTCTGATAACAAGAAGCGCGGGGAGCCTGCATATGTCCATGGATAATCTAAATATAAAGCACAGTCATTATCTGGATCTCCAGAGACCATCTAAATATGAGTAAGGTGAGCATTGTCCAGATGTCCAGAGGTGTTCTATATATTCGCCTGCTGTTGCCTTCTTAGAATTCGCTGAGACGAGAGGCGGGTGGTCAGACACATTGGGACGACTGGGTGAGCTGTTCGACCCGAAATCAGCAGCCGTGGGACAGCTCGGGCGGGCAAAGTACCTAGAACAACTTCTAGAGGGCTGGTTTTAGACGGACAGCGAAGCAGGATTATGGCCAAACCAGCGAGTTTATTTATCCGACTGTCGCGGTTCCCAAACGATCTGGCGATTTAAGCGCCCTGCACGGCCAGAGAACGTAGAAGGTCAGGAGGACCAGACGTAGGCTCGTTAGCCGTGAGGATGGCGGGGATCGCAAGATGGCCACGACGGTGGGCCTTTGGACAGAGGAAAGCACTGAGAGTTATAGACGAGCGTCCGCTTGCGGTTGCGAGGGATTTTGACAGCGATTTATCACTTTGCGCGCATATAGGCGGTTGTCACCGCTCGGTAGCAAACGCTGGGGCAGAGAGAACTGCGTTACGTGCGCGCGTGCAAAAGTGGATGACGTATGCGTTCAGTCGTTCCTCCGTTCAGGCACGCATGCTGTTCCATGACACACGTACGAGAGCACACGACGCTTCCAAAGCGAAGGTGCGGAACGAGAGAACGCGAACCATAATCCTAAAATAGATAAGTGGTTAAACTTCGGTAAGCAAATCATGCAGAGGTGTGCGCTGCTAATGACTACCTTAAGTTTGCCGCTTTGTTTGCTCAGTCACAGATACATGCACTCTGGCATTCCTGGCATACACTTCAGCAACCTGAACTAGCCTTACAAAGTGCAAACTTCCGGGATTCATCTAGGCTTGTAGGACGAAAATGGTTTTAGACTTATGCAGCTGTTTTTAAAGTCTGTATGGTTAATGAGATTTTCTCTGAGCAAAACCCTTTACTAACTACCCCCCTACAAAAACAGTGCACGCAGGCATTTAAGTCGCGTTTAATCAGATTTACTTGACAGAAATGAGTTTTGCCTGATTTATGGTTGTAGAAAATAGGAGAGGGAATGAGCTTACCTGTTAGAGTTGATCTTGCAGCAGCTTTATATGGGGTAATACTGTCGCACAGCCTTAACGAAACTCACGCAAATCCCCCCAGCCTAATGAACTGCAAGTGTGCGCTAGGATGGTTGGTTAGTTATTTTTTTGCTTCATACGTGTCGTCGCAAACGAAGTGCATCTCAGGACGGTGTTTCTTGAGACAAGTTTAAGTGCTGCCACACTGAGACTTCTGTTGCAACACAGGCTTCAGTCCCACCGAGTCACATTGCAGACTGCCAATTTTTAAGTCCTAGGTGGCTGGGGTGGGAACCACTGAATTCCCGCCTCGGAAGACTGCGCTTTAAACTACCCAGGAGCTTACAGGTGCATGGGTCCGTGCTTACCCCATGTGTTTATTTAAAATCTTCCAGTTGTATTTAGCTGTTTGAGAATTACTGTGATTTTTAATGCAAACCAGTAAAAAAAAATCTTGCAAAAAAAAATCTTCTAGCGGAAGAATCAACAGCACATTGACAGAATCCCTAAACTGGCAATCAAGTCCAACGACCACATTCGGCGAAGTAGGACATCAGAAAGGTCGTCACGTGCGATAAAGGATGCCAACAAGCTCTGGGTTCTTTTCTGTCCGTCCTTGTTACGGTGCTAGGAGAAGCGCTGGTTGGATGTATTTTTGTTTGGCAACAGAAGAAATCTGTATGTGGAATGCTGTACTCGTAGAAAAGGATGAATGAGTGCGGAGGTCAAAAGAAATGAGAGATGGTGATGCTCGCATGGCGAGGGACCTCTGCCTCATCCTCAGAGATTTATTCCAGTGAATCCAGTGGGGCAGGCAGCTCTGAGTTCATTGATGAACACGCCGAGCTTAGAGATCTATGACAACAGCGTGCGTGGTCAGCATGCCAGCAGCAAGTGGGGGTGGTGAGGTGGAGCGGAAAGAAGTGCATGAACGTAGGTTGAAGGTGGAAACAACAACGAACAAATCTCGTCAAATAAATAAATAAATAAATAAATAAATAGTCGTGGCTCTCCTACTTTGTTGTTAGTGGTGGTGGTCATATGATATGGAACTTTAAAAAAGACACGTTCGCATTTTCAGTTTGAAAGTTTTATAATTCAATTGATTGATCAGACGGTATTCGGACTTCAGCCAGCACACCTTATCACAGAATTTCTGTGCAGTCCTTTTTCCCAAGGCGCCTGAGCTAGGGGAGCCGACTGCGCTGATTGAACTAGTGCGTTCCATTCTCCACTTAAGAACCAGTTTCATTTGAAGGCAGCCTCGAGCCTAGTAAGACTAGAACGAGGCTGTAAGGGCGCAGCGTGCCGGTCAGAGCTTTCTCGAACTGATCACTAGTTCTCGGCTGAAGTCACGTTGCTACTTTGTTCTCTTGTACGGACTTGAATAGCCCCCAAAATGTACCCAGATACTGGTTGTTTGCTGTCGCAGTTTGCTTACCTGGGGGAGGTCAGAGGTCGACACGGACGGACAAAGCGCGCAAACGAGGTCATAAGGAGAGAAAGAGAGAGAGAGGTTTGCTTCAAAGGATCCTCACCATGCCCGCTCGCGAAATTTTTTTTCCTACATGGACTCTGAGCTGAGTCCCAACTTGGTGCGAACTGATGCGCACCGAATCAGAATGTAAACTTCCTGTCTAGCGCGAGACACACGATTCACTTATCATTGTATACTTTCGCTCACTTTTGGTCCTCGGACGACTCAATAAATCATTAAATGAAAGCATAAGAACTGAAATTACTTCTTCATCGTGGTCAGCTGCCAAAGCGAAACATAGATACCGTCTTCTTTGCAGCAAATTTCTGTATCGGAATGTCATCCACTGGCCTACCTTTGATAGCTGCGAGTGTTGACATCAGTTTAACGAAACTTAATTACTAAAATCACAGCATGGCTCACTCAGTCACTGACCGCGTAAGTTGTAGAACACTTTATATAGCTTTGCGTATTTGGTCAGTGGTTTTAAGGAACAGAGTTTAGCAGCACGACCAGTTACTGCATACTTGAAAACATTCATTGCTGTGACGAAGTCAAAGGTCAAATATGCTACATGGATTTAGCATGAAATTTCAAAAACACGACCATGCGATTCATTATTCAGTTGAGCAGCCACCCTGTGTAATACATTTTAATGGTTTATTTATACAATCCTGCTTTTTTAACGCTGTACACTAACAGTTTCTATCAGTTGCAGGTATTTTTTTTTTGGGGGGTGGGTGGGGGGTGGGGATGAATGTCTTTGAATGACTCAGAATGCAGCAGTGCTCACTGAGCTTTCAGTTCACGGTTATGTCTAAAGGTAGGAGTGGATTTTCTAAAGCATTGTTTAAAATGATGCAAAAAAAAGTGCTTGTATGTTGCAAAAATTATAGCTACCACAACATTGAACATCTGATGAAAAAGAACATGTTTGGAGCATCATTTTATCACTGTTTTGTTCTACAGACACAGAAGAAATAAGGTGCAAGACAACAAAGATATCCCCACCCCTAGTTTCAATATGCCCCACGATCGATGGCGTCGTTGCCGTATACGGACGGGGGCACCCCGACCTCTATCAAGACTTCATCATCCCCTACTTAGTGAGGAGGATCGTCGGTGTTCCGAGCAGAGGTCAGAATTAGTCCGTGGCCCCGGCTAGGACGGGTGTATGGACATTGTTCTCTTCACCCTCGCAGCGCCTCAGGTTCCTGTAAGGTGCTAGGCATGACAGTGGAGCTTCATCAAATTATGGACGAACGGATGGACGCCCACACACACACACACGCGCGCACGCACACGGACACCCCTGGGACGGATTGCATGAGCGTTCGTAACTAAAATTTCAGTCATAAGAGCGGTCGTGTGCCCCGTACTGTGGCAATGGTGTACGTTAGAAGTACTTTTTCATTTTACCCATAAGCTGGCGATACCAAGACCAATGCACACCCAACCTCTGGACTGTTGCTACATAAGCCCCCGTATCAGCTTTCCCAACGATTCACCAATCCCTTCCAACATTACTCTGTGTAGTTTATCTGCACCTGTAATTACTAATTACCTGTGGAGAGGAAATCGGAGTGCTCACGCAGGCTAGCCCCGACGTTCGCGTGGATGCGACACACACTAATCGCTGGAGGCTCTGAAGTTTTTAAAGTAGGAAATTGTTCTGCTCCTTCCGAACTGCCATGGATAGGCGTAGATCTAGAGGAAGGAGCGTAGAGAAATAGACAGGAACCCTGGCAGTGGGTGGGGTGGGTATGCGTGCAACGTATGTAAGACGGTGTCACACTGCTCCCAACAATATCCAGATTACTCCACCTGGCACTCAGTTTATTGTGGCTGAATCACCACGATTACTTCCCGCAGGAAACGAATCAACCATCTGCGCGCGATTTCAAGATTCGAGAAGAAACATGATGACGTCCCCTAGTTCCCAGCATGCAGTGCTCAGTCTCCGCTCACTACACCTTCTGCCTCCTGATCGTCTCCTCCCGTCCCTCCCACCCTTCCCCCCCCCCACACACACATGCAGCTACACCCTTCCTCCCACTTTCCAAGCCTGTTTCGCACGCTGCCCACGCCGGCAGCCGCTTAATGCGAAACACTCATAGTCTCTTAAAGTATTAAGAGTCTGTGTACGTCTCGAAGTTTGGGCTACACGGCAGCAAACATGCATCGCACGTCACGGTCCCAGCTCGTCTCCAGCCCGGAAGCCAGAGTCATGCGCAGTGACGCCGCGTAACTAGGGGTACCAGCGCCTCCTCGCCGGCTCGGCTTCCGGTCTAGAGGTGAAAAAGCTTGCCATTTCTCATCACGCTGCGGCCTTCACGTTGCGGGCACAATGACAGCAAGGGTCAGAGGTCTCGCTGGCATTGCGTTATTACGTATGCATCGCCAAACTGTGGGATGAAAATTTATATCCTCTCGAGCGATGCCTATCGATCTGCTGGCTAGCGCTAACCGAGCAAGTTGCGGGGTAAATGAGTAGGGCAGGGTGGCAGGGTTTCGCTGAGAACCACCACGCGCCAGTCGGCATCTATCAAAATTGGGCATCTTCTCTCTTCCTCCCATCTCTTTCACTCCTCCCTTAGTCACCGACTCCCAGGTCCCTCTCTTCTCTCAAAGCATGATACCGTCGTGTTGTGCTGCCCCCAAAGGTAGACAGTCCACTTCCGGTCAGGGCAAGTAATTTCGCCTGGTCATAAATTCTTAGTCGTTGGTGCTTGTAAAACAAACCATACCCCAGGAAGAAAGCGCGAGGACAGAGGAAAGGTTTGCAGGCGCGAGAGGCGCGAGGTATCGACATTAGGACTCCTACTTGGTCTAATGTCACCATGCATTTCTACTGGCGTCCCTTGTGCTTGTAGAGCCTGTCTCATCTCAGCTTGCACGGCGAGAGGAAACAAACTATTGCCAGAGCCAGGAAGCGACAGCAGACACAGACAGCCCAGGTCGTCTTGCAGCTGAAACCAGCGGCCCGGCTAGCGCCTACGTACTCAGTGTCATCCTGCTTTTGGTGGAACGCGAGGGGGTGTGTGGGTGGGTGGGGGGTGGAGGGGCCCGGGGCCTTCCGCCCAGGGCTTCACAGGGGACGGCTCACGTACCGTTTGTAAATGACGGTTCCTTACCAGTATTCCCTGTGGTGTTGATCTACCCCTAACCCCTGCGGTGAACTGACAGGTTCCTCCCCCACCTTTCCCGCTTGCCTAAGCCGACTCTACCTGCTATTTCAAGCAAAGGTTCTGGAAACAAGTGTGCTTGACGCTATCTGATCCGGCTGTTGTCGCCACACGCACGTAGACTTTTTTTGGTGGTGGGGTTGGGGGACGGTGTTGATTGGAGTGCATGGATAAGCATACACGTACACACGCTGATACGCCCATACACTAAAACCCAGAAGGCAAGTGGGTGGGGGGTGGGGGAGGATTTAAAATAGGTATTTTGGTTCTGGGAGCAAGTCACCTGTTTCTCTTCTCTTTACGTACGGATTTTGTTCAACATATCTTAACAGTTTAGTAGCTCTTTACTGCGTGTGCATGAGGTGTTGGTTTTGAACCTGTTAAACCTTTCAAGGAAATTCAGCAGAATTCGATGAGTAATCTGAGGTCCTTTAACTCTGTAGAAATGGAAGAACGGCCATGAAATTCTGCTTGGTGGTTCTTCATAATCAAACAGCCTTGCAGATTTCCTTCCTGTCATGACTGAGGCTGATTTTATAACGAGCCGCTACCATAACACCTGTAGTAGTTTCCTGGGAAGAACAGAAAATTCTGTTACGTCTTAGTAAAATTCGCAGGGGCTTCGGCTATCTCTAGTATTGTTGTGTAGTCTCGTGTTTACAAACCCAGATTTTAGTTAGGTCTTCAGGGGACTAGATGGACTTGTGAAAGGCGATGATTAAGGTATGAGCAATGCTACAGTAGTGGAATTTCGCGCTGGTGTGCACGTTAAGCACGTGCAGAAGAGCGCGTGCGCGAGCGGAAGGGGTGGCAAAAGAGCAAGCCTCGAGAAGACAGCGCATTTCATCTTAGGAATAGAAACGAGCTGCACTGCCCGCCTGCGTTATGGTGTTTTCGAAGAGTTTCTAGAGCATGAAGAAGTCAGAATTTGGCAGAACATCTCAAGCTTCAAATAAAACATCAGAACAACACTTAACCCTAACCCACATTACTTCTTTCTCGTTAAACAAACATGGTCTAAAAATAATAATAGTATTAATATTATTACATTACAAACATACACGTGGGTCTTTCCACGGAGAAGCACGCGTAAAGACTTTATGTAAGGCGCTGTACTTGACTGGTTCTGTTTCTTGTACGTGATGCTTATGCCGGCTTCTTTGTGCGCAAATCTCTCCACCCGCCATTGAAGGGGGAGATCATTCCGACTGAAAGGCTGACAGTACGCTGCTTGTATCATATTTACCCTTGTTTTCTGCGAGTAGCTCTCCTTCATTTCTTGCGGTTATTCCTGCTTTGCTCTGGGAAGCGAAATTAACATACAGAGCCCATGCGCTTACAATAACGCGCGATATCTTGAATCATACTATTGTCATCAACATTAATCATTCATTAATCATTAGTCGTTCACGTTTAGCTTGCATTCCACAAAATTTAATGTATTATAGACAGAAATGCCCAGTCACATAATCCATTGATGGCGTTAATGTCTTTCACTTCTGTATTTTTAATGCGCCAACAGCCGAGATGCTGATCAGTTTCTCATTCACGGCGCACAGTATTATTTATTTTGTGATCGTTGTGTGTAATTAGATATTCTTGTGCTACATCTTGCTAAGACTAGAGGCAGTTATTTGAATGCTGGGGGAAATGAATCCACGGCAGTCCACGTCGCCAAATGACGTCACTCGGCAACGTGGTTGTTCGTGTTTTTCATGGGCTACCTGCACATGCCGCAGACCGACAAGTCGTCACCCATGATTCACGGGAGCATCTCCTCCAACGTTGAACTTCTGCTGACGAACCCGCAGTTCTCACACACCACGAAATTTCTGAAATGTCAGGAAAGACCCCCTACCCCCCCCCAAAAAAAAAAAACCCCGCTAGAATCATGAATGAATATATTGAAAAACCCTGCACATTCTACGCAATTGACGACACGTTTTTCGTGGCTGTAGAATGGGCGAGTAAAGATGTAATGAGACTTTATCCACGGAAGCTACTGTGTTCGGAACTGCCCTGAAAATAATTGTGTTCCCCCTCCCCCCCGGGTAGGTCTTTATGAAGAATCATCTAACGCGACAAACAGTAGCAGTCGGCGACTCACGACCATCAAGCGGGAGAGCGCAGTTTCTGGGACCTTCGTTCGTAGATCGAGTGTTGAAGAACCCGGCGTCTGCATTTCTTCGCATCTTCCTCGTGGACGTGAACTTCACCAACATCAGGTCGTTTTCCTCTCAAAGGTCACCATGCAGTCCCTCGCTCACAGACCTCGGCAACGTCGTGAACTGATGTGTGGGATGGTGGGGCACCGGGTGGGAAGGAGGGACACGGCGAAAGGGCGGCGATAGAAACGACGGAGGCAGCTATCGCGCGGCAAAACCGCCCAGGTGCGTGCGGCGTCTTGTGGCGTTAGACAGCAAATACCAAGGGTCGAACCTCCAGCGCACGGGCGGCGCGGACTACCTGATGCCCAGGGATGGTGATGATCGGGGTGAGCTGGCTGATTGCCTGTGTGTGTTTGTGTGTACGTGTGTGAGAGAGAGGGTGTGTGTGTGTGTGAAGTATGTGTGTGTGTGTGTGTAGGGGTATTCCTATTGGCACTGCCCTCGTCGTGTTCTGTAAGCAGCACACTTTCCGGCATTAGCGAGGAACTAGATTAGCAGCCGTGGAAGTCTGCACAGGGCGGTTAACGGAACAGTCGCTCATCGCGCCCCGCAACTCGGGCTATCGAGCCGGGTTGTCTGTCTTGATCTGTGACCTTGCCAACCTCCGGTCGCGGACTGATCTAGACTCGAGCAGCAAACGTGCGGCGGCACAGAGCTACATTTTCCCAAGCTCGGCTTCGGAGGGGGATGACATTCGTCCTTCATGTCGAGCTCGTTTGGAAGGCTGTTGAGGGCAGTGTCCTGCCGAGAGTGGGAAGAAATTTTTCGATGGGTACAGCTTATTAGGCCCCCCCCCCTTGTGTTAAGAAGGTTGTAGGTAATCTTAAAAATAATAGTAATTACCACCGTTATTTGCTGTAGTGGGGTAGACGCTGTGGGGAAAGGGTGTTATTCAGCCAATAAACCTCAGGTACACCGCATTTTTTCTCTGGGAAAGACTTTCTGGTGCATATTGAAACACTATAGCTAAGACGAGCGATTGTTACAAACGTAGCATCTTGAGTCTTAATTAATGCAGAACCATTCGGATTTAGAGGAAGTTCAGAAATGCCGGATCACAAAGATGTTTCTAAGAAGACGGGCTCCGAGAGACGCTTAAAATCTTCAGCACCCGAAGACAACTGTGAGGTCGGGCGTTGTAGAAGGTTCTCATATTGAGTCCCTGCAAAGTTAGTCAGCCCTGGCAGTACTAGAAACTGAGATTTTCCAGCATGGAAAACAAAGCCTATTGGCTGAAATGGTCACATGCATTAATCAGCCTGATCACTTGATGACCATATTTGGAAGTAGGACATCCCTAAAACTAAAGGGATGATTTTCCCCGCCACTTTCGGGAATCTGCTGTTGTCTGACCAAACCAGTCGAACAGGTGCAAAGAGGAGGAAAAGATTTACTGTTCTGTTTATTTTCTCTTTCAACTTTTTTCCCCGATGACCACTTTTTAGAGCTTAGAATAAGTGCACGTGCGATGTCACGTGCTGAAGCTCGATTATCATCCCAAGAAACTTACAGGAGCCTGAGGCGCTACAGGGGTGATCACAAAGCAAAGAAAATATTTAGCTGTACCCGTGAATGTTTGCTGCCGTGCGACATCCTTCCTAGCCCCTCAGCTTCCTGCAAGTTGTTTGGCACGACAATTAAAGATTTTAATAGTAAACCGGACCTCTTTTCCTCTGCCTTGTTATCGGATTACTTATCTTCAGTCAGTCCTTCTTCCCACCCACGTGAAGATTCCAACTCCTGCCTTAGATAGACGTCCGTGTGAGAGAGATGTCTTGCGTAAATAGCAGCAGAAGACAAGGAGCACAGTGGCATTAAAGCGTTGTCCCGATTAACTTGCCGAGGTGAGGCAACTCTTCCCTTATCGGGCTTGTTGACTCACATGTTACTACTGCCTGCCGTCTGCCACGTTTTATTTCTCTCCCTTTGCCGAAGCAGTACGGTTGCTTATCTAAGGACGAAGACAACGAGTAGTGTGCAGATTCCCTCACATCAACCGGTCACACAGGTGGACGATACAGCCAGTCTCCTCTAACCTTACTCCAAGGACTGATCTGTCCATTCCAGGGTAGTCCTCGTCTCTCTCACGGCCCGCTGATCTGGTCTGTAAGTGTAGTTGAGGTTTCTAACGTCGTTTCAAGAGATGCTCACAAACTGTGCTTTCGCCTTCCACCTTCTCCAGCTACCAAGGGATATAACTCGAGACGGTCTTGGACTCTAACAGAAATTAGAAGTCACTATTAATTAATGTCTAAGCTTATGCTCAGTCGCAGCTTCTTAGCGCATGCGCACATCTCCCAGCCAGGCATGCGCCTCCTTTTGTCATCAGTCGTCTTGTTTGGCGACAATGACACTTGATCGGCAGAAGATCGGCAGCCGACTGTTTGCCGACGATGGGTCTTGGCGGCTGTGCTTGTTCCGTGTACCATAGCACCGCTTATTCTCAGCCACTTACAGGAAGATGAGGTACTATCAATGATGTCCTATGACAGCAAACGGTCTTTATCGCAGTTTAACATTTCCTTCTTCTGTGTCAACCTCTGTAGCAGTTGAACTTTCGGTAAACTGCTTTTGCTGTTTAGTTAACGTGTGGTACACGCTACTAGTGATGAATCTGAGCTGAGAAAAACAAAACGACAACAGCAGCAGCATATGCTTGCCAGGATAACTTTTACAACTTTTTTCGAAGGAGAGACATTGAATACTGGTAGGATATCAGATTTCTTGACAGTTTTTCCAGTTCATCATATAACGAATCAGATTATCAAATCGAAAACTGCAGCTAGTGCTCCTTAGAAAAATATCCCTTTCCCCACTGACTTTAGCAGAACGTGCGACAGCTCATTACGCAAGAACATGCATGTTGTGTTAATCCATCCGCCTGTCTGTCCGTCCCTCCGTCCGTCCGTCCGTCCCTCCCTCCATCCGTCCATCCGTTCGTCCGTGTATTTGCGAGAAGAGGAAATACGTGTATTCTAAGCATAAATGGTCAACATCGGCATGTACGTAAGGTGTAGGCGAGTTTCCTCTTCCTGTAAACGCACATTTTCACCCAGTAAACAGCTGCCATGAGCAAGAACTCGTGAAAGCCATTTTCCTTGTTATTTCACGTGTGCATCGTTGTTTACTTGAATTTTAGTGATGTGAGGAGGACGCAATCAGTCCAAGTTCACTCAAATACACGAACTCGCGGCAAGATTGCGCTGATAGCGTGGTGCAGAACTGATGTTGTCAGCAGTCGCAAACTGCCCAATACCTATTCTGTCTTTGATAGGAAAAGTGTGTGTGTGGGTGTGTGTGTGTGTGTGAAATCAGTCTCCTGTGATATGCGTAATATACCAATGACCAATGACAGCTTTACTGGCCCGACAGGCTGTGTCCTCAAAAGTATGTGTAAATAGATAAACGCGTTGAAAACATTACCCCAAGACACTGTACATATTGACATCTTTACTCCATTCCCAGTTAGAAGACACTTTCCTATCTTAATAAACTACCCACCATTCCGAATAATCAGTATATTAGTTTTTCGAAGATTTCCAGTCAGACTAGGCTGTCTAAAAGTCTTGTCCAAAATGTCAGAATTGCATACCTTGAGGAGTATCTGAGGTTAAGGCTACATCATCGGCAGCAAGGAAAAGAAATTAATATTTGAAAAAAATCTAGAATCCGCTGAATTCCTTTGCTAGTAGATATAAACAGCGGAATAAAGCGCAGGACTTTTTGCTTTACCACTCTTGGGCAAAAGGAAGATTCACTTGTATTTCCACCTTTGGTCTGAACCATACTATTCATCCCTTGTAGAGCAGTCATTTTTTTCTTTAACCCCGTGAATGTACAAAACGCCCCAGGGATTGTCACGCACAACGGAATTACACACACACACACACACACACGAGAGAGAGAGAGAGAGAGAGAGAGTTGGGAGGGGGGCGAGAGAGAACGAACTTTAAGCCTTATGGATCCAACCATTTAGATCACATCAAGGCGTATTACAGATACAGAAAAAAAAACATCAGGTTAGTAACCGGCTGTATACAAAGTTGTTGGGTATGTTGTTGTTATACTGTGGGTATCAGAAAGAGGGAGATAGATGGACGGAAGGAGGGGAGAAAAACAAACACCGCCCTGACATGAAGCCTGTTTAAAAGAGTCGGCGAGGATACGTGAGCAAATCCGGCAAAGAAAGCTATCAGGAAATGTCTAGGTGGTATCTTTTAAGCCCGACAAATTACCAATCACATCACAGAACTTCTCAAAGTCGGGGGCAGAGATACAGGCGACTGGGTGATCTCCCCTACACAGGACTGGGTGATCTCCCTTAGACAGGAAATGCTGGAAGGCCTGACAAGAGAAGAAGGAAATTCTTGCAGTCATCTTCCACCTGACCGAAGCCTTTGATGGCTTCCGAAAGCGCGGGATGGAGCTGTGAAATGAGAATCTTTGCCAGGACCAGGGTTTGCAGAGTTAAAGGGTTTTGTCTTCTCTCTTTAACCGCTCAAGTAAATATAGAGAAATATTTTAGACCGCGCAGGCCAGACAGAATTTCTCGGTCGCATAAGAAGGTCAAGTTGAGAGAGTTATTGCACTCACCTTTCAGGTTATACTTACCTCTCGCTAATGTTTATTTACGTTATGAATGATCAAACCGTGAAGCAACATGTGTTGATCTGCACGATCACAGTCACTCTAACACTTGGCGCGCCTTTTTTTTTTTTTTTTTGATCTCCGAATGTACAGAGTTGGTTTCGTAATGCAACTCGGGAATAAATCCCTCATCTCCAGCAAACAGCGCGATCAGCATTCGAGGTGGGTGGCCATAGCTGCGGAAGTCCCTAGAGGTCAGTTGCACCGAGAATTACGAAGTCGAGGAAGTCAGACGTTGTACGCTGAGAGTGCTCCGGCTTGAAAACAGGGAAGCATCGTGCCTCGGGGATAAACAGGATTTTGTCTTCGCGTGTTAGCTCTTCCTAGAACGCTGTTAAAGAGTGTGGCCTATTTGGAAAATAAAACACAACGAACTGCGTGTTAAAACTGGATGGGGGGGGGGGGGGGCAAATTAGGTTCCTGCCTTCACAAGCTAGCTCCAGGTCCCAGCCAGACCGGCTCGGTGGTCCAGCGGTTAGGGCGTCGGTTTCCGAGGCAGAAGGTCGGCGGTTTGTGTCCCGGCCGAGTCATACCTAAGACTTGGAAATTGTCAATCTAGTAGCTGCCCTGCCAGACGCCTGGCACTACAGGGAACACTACTAGGACTGGTTGGCCCGGTGTCAGCAGAATGTGACTGGGTGGGACTGAGGCCCGTGTTGCGATAGCGGTCGGACGGTGTGGCACCACGTAAACTTGTCTAACCAACACCGTCCTGATATGCACCTAGTTTGGGGTGGGACGTTAAACAACAATGCCCCCCCCCACTCCAGACGCCACGTCCTATACAGCCAGCGGTGGTGCTGAGTAACAACGTAAACACTTGTCAGAGCTTCAGTAAAAGTGAAAAACGGTGGCTGATCCGGAAGTCTTGATCGTTCGGTTGCGTAGGTAGGTAATTTTAGAGGGACAGTGCTTCCGCCTTGCGGTGACTTCGCACTAAGGGGAGAAGGGGTCCTTGTACTAAACAGTGCACTGAAAGAACCACCAGACTAAAAGCTGCAGTAAGATGGGAAGTGCAGAGAGTCTGTACAATGTTTAGCTCCGGAATACCCTTTACTGTTGGGTATCCGTTCGATACCTTCTGTCTGGCCCCAATCGCCTGAAAGCTTCAAGCGAGAGTCTTTGTAATTGCCGGAATGGTATTCTACCCGTGAGTTCAAAGCGTAGAAAGCGTGTTCTTCACAGAAGTAGAATCGGCTGAAGCAGCTATAGCAATCATTGTAGCGGCATTGGTGTTGCAAGACTGATGATGATGACGACACTAACATAAGCATACCTGTCTCAGTCTCGTATAGCTCACCTGTCTCAGTCTCGTATAGCTCACCTGTCTCAGACTCGCGTTATCCTCCGTTTCATTTTTCACCGTCCCCATACTCTTAATGGCGTGTAGAGTATAAATATCTACACAGTTCATGCAGTGCGCCGTGTGTCAGCTAAAGTCTAACGAAACTGGTGGTGGTGCTAAAAATTGGGATTCTCAGAAAATTGGTCTTTACATTTAAATTTGAATTTAATTTAAATTTCATACGCCCACTTGTCCATCTGTCTGTTTATAGATTGGTATGTTTGCTAGGTCCCTTCCCCGTATGTGCATGTGTGCGTGCGCGCGTATGTGCATATCTACTATCGTCCTGTTATTGCAAGTGGCACCCCACAGGTTTCCAGGAATTCCTTCCTTATTTCAAGAGACGGTTTCCTGAAGGTCGTAAGCAGCACGTGAGCAACAGAAGACCACAACACTCCTAACGACAGCTTTCTCAGCACGTGCTTGTCGAAAGCCCCAGCTAGACAAACAAGGCGCAGTGGGCGGCGCGCCATTCCTTCTAGTTCTGCCACATGTCACCTGCCATCTTACGAAGACCTGTGTGCGGCGAAAGGCCTTTCTTATCCGAACGAACATGCGACCTATTCGCAGCACCTTGCCATGTGTACACACACCGCTCCTATTAAGAAAGACCTTTAGATGGACGGACGGTTCTACAGAACCACAGCTGGAAGAATGGACGATGTCCTTAGAAACACGTTCAGGTACGTGGGTTGGTGCTTATCGGATGCCGTTGTCCGAGCTGATGGTGCGTTTATGAGGTGGATTGAGGTGGATGGGGTTGGGTTTGATTAACCCTTCAAACTTGATGTGTGCGTACGTGCGGATGTTCAGTAGTCGCTAATTGGATATCTCACGTGGAAAGTTAAAAGATGTCTAAAGCATGGCTGCTGTCGATGCTATGTTCTCTATGACAAACTGCTGTGTCCCTCCTTTTAACAAAAGCTTTGTGAGCCAGACTGTTTGTCGTGTCTGTTTTACCTGCGCCTTTATTGGCACATAGAGCGCCATGCAACCTGCCCCTGGGCTGGGTTGCATAAGTGTTCGTTTGTACTTGTGATCATAAAAGCGGTCTAAGGCCCATTCGTCCTGTGTGTTATACAGGCATCATCATGATGAACAGGAGATACAACTCATGGAACCTAGTCCTGTTTTCTTTTCTTTGATTTTGTTGTTTTCAAAGCAAGTCAGGGTAATAACACTCGAACATTCACAGCACGTTTTGGATGAGGTGTTTGTCAGCCTGTCACAGATATGTATTTTATGCTTTGCTTCAGCTTCACTTGGTAGGGTTAAATATGGTTATTTATGCGGTGACGAAAAAGACAAAGATGAGAAAGAGAAATAAAAGAAGAGAGGAAGAGGAAAGAAGAATGGATGAGAACGAAGGACGATGTATATGTCTACTTCATCAAACGATGAAGACCGCACACGTTACCTGCTTTACAGTTACGTTTCTCTGGCAGAGTGGTTTTTTTCTGTGTTCCTGCTTTTTTGTGCGTAAAAGAAAGTTATGTGGATGGAAACGGTTTTGTGGGAAGTCTGTCTCCTTTTTTCTTCTTCCTTTTTCGGTGACCAGTAGATTGCATGTCAGTCACCGAGGGAATGAAATGGAAATGCAGAAGCAGATCTTGATGTTTGCTAGAAATATGTCAGTCTTGCAGTTCGGAAATAGGTTTCGATTAATACGTGGATAAATGCAATCCGTTCTTTATTTCTTTTCCGTCTTTCTGTCTATATCGTCCTTTTCTCTACTCCCCTTTATTTCTCGCACGCGGCTCGTTTTGTGTGCGTGAGTGTACTGGCGTGTGTGTAAGTAAATATGTGTGCGTGTACTCGCTTGTTTGTGAAAGAGGGAGAATGAATATATACACTTATGAATATATACTTGTGTGGATGTGTTGATACGCACTCTCTTGTGTGCGCGTCTGTGCCTCCATGCGTGCTCGCAGCGTGTGAGATCATCAGAAGAAAAGGAAAAGGGGACCACAGAGAGTAGCTTGAACAAGATGCTGGAATGACTCCAATCCTCCCAACGTGCGCCAGGAATTCGCGCCTTTTGTGCCGGAAAGAATCCTTGCTTCTGCTGGGCCGTTCTTAACTTCTCTCTATATGCATATTATCGAAACGGCAACAGGCTGGGAAGAAGAAGAGATGGAGTATTGATATATTTGTGGGCCCGCGGCGCTGTGTTTGTTTTGGGGGAAACATTACAGCTATCGAGTAAGGCACAGCTGGCGGAAAGGAAGGACTTGAGCGAGTCAATATTTTGGGTGATGGTGTCTAGTATTTGCGTAACATACCATACGCTGGCAGGCGAGACCTGCTTCCCATCCGTTACCTCTCCCCCTCCCCCCCCCACACACAACCTCCCACCCAGCCCCTATCTCTTCTCATACTCTGATGCCTTCCCCACACCACCCCCCGGCACTGGGCATAGGTGTGTCCAGGGGTGGGGTTGGAAGGGGTGGGAGGGATGGAAGGCAAAGAAAAGGTGCTGTGCGGTAGATTCCCTGCGACTACCACCACACCGTTTATTGTTCCTGGCTCCGGTGACAGTATAGCTCCCAGCGCCCACCAAGAACTCCTCGTTACGTGTGTTGTAAGCGCAGCGCTTCCACTGGCTTCCCTTTCCGACGCAGTCTGGATTGATTCATTGATCTCTTTAACAACCTGTGCGGGGCGATTTTTCTTCCTGTTTTTTTTTCAGTTTTTGGCGCGCAAAAAAATCATGCTTGCGCACTTCCATCCTGTGTGTGTGAGTGAGTGTGTTTGCGAGTTTGGGTGTGTTTTTGTGTGCGCGTGTTTCCCTGCGTGCTTGCGTGTGTGAGACTGGGTGTGCAGCAAAACGGCTGCTCAACGTATTATGAAGTGAAGCGACCGTGAAGCGGCCCGTAGAACAGTGTGACTGGCCTTAAGTCTTATCGGCTGTCCGTGTGTAAATTGAACATAAAATACACACGGGCAGCGGGGCTTACGACCGCTGGTATGACCGGAAGGGCACATACAAACACTCACGCAGCCCACCCCAGCTCGTTCGGGTGTTGCGGTGCTGTCTACATGCTGCACGACACGAAATGCTGCCGTTTTCGCAGTTCTCGATGGCCGCGTTACTGTCCTGTGTGACATCCGCAAGCGCGCGCGTAAAATACACTCTGAACGACCCTTTCAACTTTTCTTATGAGCAGAAGTGGCTGGTCCGGCGTGAGATCGGCTTTGCAAAACCTGGACAAAAGGGAGAAAACCCGCTTACCTCCCTTTAATTCTTCTCTCCCTCGCTCCCACTTTTTCTGCTGCCCGTGTTGTGAACGTCTGTCACAAACCTCAAAGCATTTGCAGGCAGTGATTGATTTCTCCTGGAAAATCTAAAAGCGTTCTGTCAGAAAAAGAAAGTCTCTCTTAAAAGACATTTTGACACATTCACAACAAGTCTTCAATTACCGCACGCGCGGTTGTGTTTCAGAAATACAGCGAGGTTAATGACGTGGCGGTGGTGCGGCTGCGGCAGTATTGGTGGCTTTTTGGAAACAGGAAGATCTGTTGGCATATGGTATAGCGCCAGAATATTATTATACTGTTATTATTGAGTGATGTTGTTGAGTTGTCGAAGATTTTCAGTCTGACCTCTAATCAGAGCAACTGCCAATCAACTGGTTTTCCGTTGGCACGTTCACAGGAGTGAGGAAGATACGGTTTATATAGGTAGCTGGTTAACGTTTGCAGCCAGGTGCTTGATTAGATCACCATCAGACATCATCAGAGACCGTCAGACACCATCAGATTTCATCAGACACTATCAGATCACCATCTGATGGAATCAGACCGCCGTCAGACACCATCAGATTTCGTCCGACACTATCAGATCCCCAGGGACTCCGCCACCCACCCGTTCTGAACTTGGGAAAGAGTACGGTAAAAATCGGCGTGTTTGCGTGCGTGCGTGCGTGCGTACGTGCGTGCGTGCGTGCGTGCTTACGAGACGGGGAAATCAAAACAGTCCCAGTTCCTTATCAAAGCAAGTCAGGGTAACACTCGAACATTCACAGCACGTTTTGAATGAGGTGTTTGTCAGCCTGTCACAGATATCCAAATGTTTCCAATTATTCGTCCGTCCATGGTGTGTTGTTGTTTGGAAGGTTCCAGATTTCATCTTTCATTCGCGGCTTTCACGCTTGGTGTTCGGGGCGTCTGCGCAGTTGATTGACGTCGCGTCACTTGGGCAATTCGAGATGCAAGGCCTCCGCCGGCCTGGGGTATCGGTTTCACATTTGTGACTCAACAACAACCTCTGTGTTCATCGCCTCTTGGAAGAAAATGAGCTCTCTGTGAGGGTGCGTTTGTGAGTGAGTGCGTGGGTGCATGCAGAACATTCATTTTCCAACCCAACTTGTCTTCTGTCCTCTCTCTCTCTCTGTAAAAGACTTGTATAGTTCACTTGTTCGGAATCTTCAACCTTCTCTCTTGCCTTCCCGATCTCTGTCTGATGTTCACGCGCGCGCACCCAAGCACGTTAACACAGACTAACATCTTTCCCTCTTTTGTCTCCCTCCTTCTCTTTCCCCTTCCCAGCCTCACACATACCAAACCACAGAACTGCACTGAGCCCAACAGACTGCTGCATCGAGAGACAAGAGATATTCTGTGTGCTGGAAGAATGCAACGACGAAAATATAAGAACCGCTCACATTAGGAAGATGCTATACCAGACTTTTCTGGGAGCAAACACGACTTTCCACCCTTTAATTTGTTTCGCGACGCGTCGCCCACCAGGAATTTTGGGCCAGTGACAGCTCTGTTCGGAACCATCTTCCGGGTTCGTCATACGACAACACAGTCTCTTCCCCATCTGATCCCCTCTTCTTCTTTTCTTTCTTTCTTTTTTTTGCGTAAAGGTCTCATGAGTGCACTTCACAATGGTCCCTTTTTCTTTATAAGCAGAACTTGCTTCTCCGAAATTAAATAAGTTGCACATTCGCAGTGTGACGCTGGAACTACCCACCCTCTTAAAGTTAAGCGAACGAACTTCGCCATACTTTGTCACAGAATACAGAGTCCGATGTGACGACGACTTGGGACCCACACACAGTTGCCCAGTTGAGAACGTCCTGTACACAAGCGGCCGCCTTTCGTGCTTCCATCGGGGACCCCTTCCGACCTCCCAAGTTGGGTCGTGCCTGATTGATGCGAGCTCCAGACCGTTCCTTTGACTGCCAGATTCTGCGCTTCGTGTAACTCAGAAAGACCGCCTCAAGTTCCAGCACCTGACAAATTTAGGTGTCTGGCTTAGAGAAGTTAGGACTTTCGTATACAGCGGATAAGCGATTCAGAAGAAAGCAGTAACATGAGATTGCAGAGAGAGAGAGACTAGGAGGTTTGTTATGCAGTACTTTTCCCTGCGTCCTCTTGCATCTATATCTGTAGCTTTTTCGTGATCTGCTTTCACAAGGCCAAGATGTGAGGGACGCGTGATGAGGCAGGGATGGGGAGTGGGAGGGGGGAACAGAGGCAGAGAGAGGAGTGGTCGCGCAAAGCTTGGTTAATAAGATTTTGGTTAGATTATAAGTGGCTCTACTTGAAAAGGTAAATAAAGCGTGCTGTAGCCGTGTGGCTAGTGTCATTTAAAAAACCTATAGGTGTCAGCAAGGGACGCTGCGGTCCTTTACTGAAGGAAGCAGTTGTGTCATAGTGGAAAGATACACGTGTGTCTACCGGCCAGCTGTGAGAGACAGACACCTACACATGACACCTCCTCTTTCTTTCTTTCCGTCCTCCGCTTTCTTTCTTTTCTTTCTTTCTTCTTTCTTTCTTCCTCATATATCGTTCACTTACTTTTATCCCATTTTACTCTTCATCTTTACCCTAGTGCGGTAGACCATTTTAACTATAGTGGGATTTTTCCCTGTCCCAGTGTGGATGGAAAGGGCTGTTTTAGTGTCTCTAAACCTTAAAAGGTAAGACACTTTTAAACCAAAACTGGAAGCCATCAGCCTGTCTTGGAGGGAGCAAAACAGATCGCCGGAGACCGCAGGAAGTGGAGGATAACTGTAGAGGCCCTATGGCGCACAAGGAGGAAAAGGAAGTAAACTAAACTTATAACCCAAATCATAACTGCAAAGAAAATCTGTAAGTTTTGGTGATGTCTTACCATACGGGTTTTTTTAAAGTGAATATCCGAAATCTGTTTCAGGAGTACTTTATGATTGCAATTTTCATTTTAGCGATTTTACAAGTGACTGCATGGTAACACCGAGGAAGCAGAGCCAAGCTTATACTAAAACAAAATCAGGAGATTACCTGTTCCTCAAGACATAACACAGAATAAAAAGAACTATAGTAAAATGCAGTTTAAAAGTAGAAAATAGGAGAAAGGCAAATGAGAAAACTTATTTTACATGGTTTTTTTCCCCCAGGTGTCTCACTAATGGTCTTCGGTATCAGCTCCCTGTTCGGCACAGCGTAGTCTTGCTCGAAGATTGTCTATGATAAATCTGACGTGCCTGCTGATTAAAGATACGTTTTTCAGATTTTCACTGATAAAACAAACCAAGCAATTTTTGGCTTTAAGGTCTTTCTTAACTGTATGAATTTGAGACCTCAGAACCTGGTCACACATGGTTCGGCTAAGTAGGACACAAATTCGTCCTGTTAAGAAAGACCTGTGCACATTGCTAGAAGCCCATACACATCCCTCCTGTCGACTGTATACCTGCAATGTGAAGAAGCATGCCGTGCACATTATCACTTCATTTTATTCGTTTCTGCGCGTAGTTTCTCACACAGAACGCGTGTTTCATCAAGTTGGGAAGTGAAAAACCATGTAGCGGTTAAAAGACAAAAAGGAGCTTCAGACACCAAAGGCATCGCCCCTTTTCCAGTCTTCCTGTAGCTTGAGGCTTTTCCTAATCGGACGAATGTGTCGTAGGACACATTATGTCCTGGGTAAGAAACTGCTTTAAAGTCTATTTCTGGCAGCACTCATGTTGTAAAGAGAAAGAATTCACACAAGAGTTATTTCTCAAGCAATGTGTTAACGTGAGTCATTGCTTAAACCTACACGACAAACAAACAACAACCCAGAAACTCGATCTCTCTACACCTCTGCTCTCTGCAGACAAACGAGGGGCTGAGAGCTGGAGCTAGCGGATAAAATGACACAGAAGTAAATAGATCTCTTCCTGGTTTTTATCGACAAACGAAAAGTTCAATCGTAGAACCAACCAGTAGGATGCCACAGAAGTAAATCAGGGTTGTGTTGGTATCTTCTGAACACCCGTTCTCTTCGGAAACTCTTCGGTAGCTCTGAAGTGCACAGTTCCAGCCGAAGGACTTCCTCGCTGGCAGAAAACAGTTCTTGTCAAGCGAGGGAGGAACTCATTAGATTATAAAAAAAAGAGGCGGGCGTGGGATGGGGGCTGGTAGTTTGGGCAAAGTGTTGTCGTCTGAATAAGTCGTCATTATCCTGTGCCAGCTGTCACCATGCACCCCTCCCCTCAGGCAGTCAGGCTTAGTGATGATGT
Source organism: Lanistes nyassanus (assembly GCA_004794575.1). Taxonomy (NCBI): domain Eukaryota; kingdom Metazoa; phylum Mollusca; class Gastropoda; order Architaenioglossa; family Ampullariidae; genus Lanistes; species Lanistes nyassanus. Next base: position 1,269,273 of record SMGT01006903.1, on the reverse strand, counting down.
TAGCCACGTCGCTTCTTGATGGAGGCCTTTTCGTCTGCGCGATAATAAATGTCTCTTGGAAACAGCGAGGGGGGATGGTGTGCGGATCGGATGGGTGGTGGGAGGAGGCCGTGAGAGGGTTCGCAAGAGAAAAACGCGAGAGGACAAGGTCGTCAAGTGAATAGTGTGTCGCCCTCAGTACAGCCATTGAAGTATGTAGCAATATTCTCTCCGACCACCCGGACCATTAAAAAAATCCGTGTTTTTGTGTTCTTCAATTACCCCGGCTACCCAATCTCAATTTCCTCCCTTGCTGACTTGTTTTTTGTTTTTTTTTGGAGGTGGGGGTCTAAATTTTATTTTTGGCTTTGAAAGGGGAGGGGGGACAGAGACTGATTAAGTAACGGCTCATGAGTGATCAGGTTTGACGGCTTAGAAATGAAGGTCGTTTGCGGTCACGGATATCCTCGATGGTTTCCGACCCCTGTTTTCTGCTGTCTCACGCTTACGTCACAAGGGCGCGGAAGGAGTCCGCACGCTCGATGGGGTAGCGTCTTTCAGTGTCTGACATGACCTCGGGCACAGGGTTGTTCGTGTAACCGATGACTCTGTGTGTCTATGGAGAGGTCGTTTTAGTGTCTTTGTCACAACTTTTTCAAATTTTTCAACGTTTTTCCCCTCCATCATTTTTCATCCTGTCGAGATTTTAGATTTAGATGTTGGAATTGGGAGACTCGGACGGCATTCTGCAGGGTTTTTTTTTAAAGCTCTGACTTGAAGAAGTGTCAAAAGTGTCATCTTTTCATGGGATACTCTTCAGAGTTCACGCGGAGTCACTGTCAGGTGGTGATAGAATGGAGGGGATAGGGCTGTTAGACTGATTTGCACTTACAAAGGCAACTGGTTTTTCCCCTTTCCTCTTATTCCCGTTTTCCCTCCCCACCTCTGCTTTGTCAACCTAAAAGCCACGCCACTCTAAGAGAAAAAAAAAAAAAAGAAGAGGGGTTGTTCCTTCCACTGCCGAATTCGTCACGAGCTAGAGGCGGCCCTCAGACGATAACTTTAATGACTTTCAAAATACAGTCTCATCTTCTGAACGCTGGCGCATGTAAAGCGAAGGAAGATGAAGGATGGCGATATTTTTCCATCTTCTGAATCGGCCCAAGATCGAAGCCGTCAAGTTTTGTCTCTCCCTCTCCCTTCTCCACGCACCTCCCCGACAACGAGACAGATCGGCGTTGCCACTGAAGCCGGTATGATGGCTGTCTGTAAGTCTTGTCGGACTTTTAATTAATCCCGTTCCGGACGAGCCAAACAATCAGGCGATTTCAAGGTCATCCCGTCCTCCAGCCTGCTAACAAAGGTTTTCCTGTCTGGGAGGGGAAGATCCCTACTCTTAAATTGTTATCAGCCTCGATAAATATGGCGACTTCTAACAGCTTTATAATAAGAGACATCGCGTATACGGACTCTCCAGCAGATCTTGCGCTGTAGACAGCTGAGCCAGTGCCAGACGATAGCAGAGGCAGCGGACTTGTTGCAAAAACTTTGCCATGGCAACTGTAGGAACCTCTGTTCGTCTTTCTCAGCACATGAAGGTCAAGGATATGAGTCGCTTGGCGAAGGAAATCGCCAGGCAGGTGTGGTTTACAGGGTGGAGGTTGTTTGAAGGCTTGGTGACGTGTTATGGTATAAACAGCTCTACTTTCCTCTTCTGGCTGCTGTCGACATTTGTAAAACTTCACGCGTGACAACGAAACCAGGCTTAAAAAAACAAAAGTTAAAAAGGGGACCCAAGAATGGGTGGGGGTGGTATGGATAAAATAGATATTTTGCTTCATAAATGAACGAGTGTCAAGACTTCGATTGCCAGAGAGGAACCAGACCAACAGGCCGTCGACTGGTGCCTAGGCGGCGCGGATGAGAAATTACGGGTATCCTGCGAGTCGGGCTGGAAAGCCTGCAGTCGGAAGACTTTCACCACCGGCGGTCTAGCGACAAATTTGAATGAAACTTTGCATCTCTCCCACCCCTGCTTCTTTCCCCCACCACTTCCCCGTTGTATACTTAAGAGGCAGCAGCCGTCATGTTAACCCTCTCGACGTCAAGCCCGGCAAGCAGAGCGCGCTATAAATCCGGGGTCTGGAGAGCATTAGAAACGAGAAACTTGCACCTGCAGCTCGCTTTCGCCACCCACCACCCCACCAAAACCCTTCTCAACAAAAATTTTTTTTCAGCCTCACGTCTTTGTCTTTGTCTCACAGAAGTCGTCACAGACGCATTCCGTGTTTGAAGTAGTGGAACAGTCCCGGCTTGCATAAGCGTTCGTACCTGCCCGTCAGGTAAGGAGAGCGCTTGGGCTGTTTCGTTTACCTGCGCCTTCACCTGCAGATACGAATGGCGTTGAAAAAGGCCGTGGGATGGCTTGCATTAGCGATCGTATATCCAATTCCGGTTATGGCAGCGGTCGTAAGGCCCATTTGCCCTGCGTATTTTACGTGCACCTTTGTGTATGAACAGAAGATATGAGCGCTCACACTAGCCAGCCCAGGTACTGAAAATCCGGGCTGTCATGTTTCCCTGGATGTGCAGAGGCGGGTGGAGGGGTGGTGATGGGATTGTTTTGAGGGGCAAGGAGGCGAAGGACTGGGAATTTTGTTTCCAGTGGATGGGTCGTTGTACGTGTAATTAAATGAATCTATCTTGGAGACCGCACAGAGAAATTGTATAAGCTTAAATCAGGACTAATTCCTTCTCCCACCCCCATCCATTTTCTCCTCTGCTTCCCAGCTCCGCCCAGTTGAGACTATCTCAGTGGTCTAGGAGTTTATGCGTCCGCTTCCGAGGAGGGAGGTCAATGGTTCGCGCCCCGGTCGAGTCCTAAGACTTGAAAAATTCTCGCTCTAGTAGCTGCCCTGCCAGACGCCTAGCACTACAGGGAACAGTACTAAGACTGGTTGGCCCGGTGTCAGTATAATGTGACTGGGTGGGACTGAAACCTGTGTTGTGACGGCAGTCCCACGTGTGGCAGCACGTTAACTTGTCTCAAGTAACACCGTCCTGATATCCACCTATGGTTTGCGGCGGGACGTCAAACAAAAAAACAAACAAACAAAAAAAAACCCTCACACCGCCCTCTTCAAATTCCCGTTAGAAAATTATCGGTTTTGAGGGATTTCTGAAGGACTTTAGTGAAACGGTTGGATTTATAGTTTTACCTTGCCCTGTACAAACACCATCAATGCCCCCCCCCCAACCCCGCCTAATAATAAAGTCGTTTTAAACGTTTACTAAAGTATTGTTTGTCTGGGAGCTAAAAGTTTTAGGAGTATGGGGCAGGTTTGGGATAATAGATAAGCCCCCCCCCCCTCGCTAGCGTGTGTGGGGTGGGGGGGGGCGTTTATCAGCACGCTTCAGTTGGTCAGGGTTATCAGATTTGTGACTCAAGATGCGGGAGATGCTAGCATCCAGCGTCAGGCCTGCTTACCAGGAACGAAGCCACTTTCCTCCCTGTAACCACCGAGCCGCCGCTGCTGCTGCTGCTGCTGCTGACCACGGTGGGAGTGAGCGGGACAGCCTGTGGCTTCCAGCTGCGCCTGTTCCAACAGCCGGGCGGGTCGTGTTTTCTTTGGGGGCTTCCCAACAAACCCCGAGCGATAAGCCGGCGCTGCGCGGTCGCGAAGTTTGGTGTCAAAGTGTACGGGTGCGTGTCTGCGTTAGCATCTGCCGCCATGCATGGATACATCCAGGGGAGCGTACTATGGGAAGGAGGGAGAAACTGGGTGTCGAGGTCACGTAAAAGACGTGAAATCCTTTTAATAATATGATAGCATTTCTGTCTCCGCATGTCTTGCACAAAATAGAATATTGTACTAGAAAATTTGCATACCACGCCGTTGATGGTGTTTCAAATAAGTGTTCGAATAATGCGCCGCTGGTTTTAAGGGATGATGGCGGTGTTGTGTTGTGTTGTTGTTGTTGTTGTTGTTACGGCTTGATTTGGTTTTGTGAATTTACAGTGACTTTGTTTGAAACTGTAGGTCTTAGCTGTTGGCTGATGAAAGAACTTCTACTTGATCGGGTCTTTTTACCCCTTGTGTCATCTGAATTCTTTCGTACACTCTAAATATTTTTAACACTAATTACATGTAAGAAGTGTTAAAATAAGAACTAAATATGTGCGGCTTTTGTAAATAGTTTTTAAGATGTGTTCTACATGTGTTCTAAGTGTTCTTAGCATGCCCCTACGTGACTCAACACTTGCTGCTGGCACACATTTGGAGCATTATCAGAACACCGTTTGTACATTTTTCCGGCCATTTAAACACTTTCGAGAACACAGACCAGAATACTTTTTACACTGAAACGTTTTAGATGGATGTAAAATGCGTTTTGTTTCATTAACAAAATCAGTGTTCTAATTTGAACACTTCTTGTTCACAATGCAGTGATGAGGCATTGCTACTGTATTAAAAGAACAACTGTAAGGCCTCCCCACTAAAATGATAAAGCATCGCGAACTGAAATGATGCTCCGGAAAGTGCAAGGTGAGAGAGATACTCGATAGTGGCAGGTCTAACCTTTCCTCCTCCATCACCGTAACGACCTCTCCTTCAAGAGGGGTAAAAACATACCCCCCAACTCCAGTAGTTAATTAAATAAAACTTACAGAGTTCGGTACATGTCAAAAGGGTTGTGAGATTTACCTTCGCCAGCTATGGCAGAATGAGTGATCTGGCCGCCGACAGCTGACAAAATGGCCCGAGGGTTTATGGCGGAGGAAAACCCACACTGCTATTTCAGTGCTTCGCCTTGCTACTGTTACGCATGCGCAGACGATAGAGTTTTTTAAAACAAGTTTTCCAAACTTTGTTATAAAAGTTGCAGTAACATTTTGTTGTGTGTGCGCGTGCCCCCTCTGGTTGGGGATTTGGGGGAGGGAATTTCAGAAAGTCTAGTTTCTGAACAGTGGTGTAAGGCGATGACCCATGGCGAGGACAGCATCTGTATAGTAACGTCTTTCAGAGTGTACATAGATATGGTTCCTCCCCTAACGCTCTGTTGCCACACAAATACATACAGACGCATGCACGCACGCACTTACACCGATTCACACACGACGTCCTGTCTGATGAAAGTACAGGCGTGACAATAAGGCAGTGGTGGGAGGGGGTGAGAGCGCCAGGGCGGGGCTGGGGAGGAGGGAGATTAAGAAGAAACGGGATTAGAGCGAGTCCAGGCTTGGGGAGTAAAGTGGGTTTTGGGGGTGGGGTGGGGTTTGGGGGCCGGGAAGCTCTGCTGTTAGAGCTCCGGACTAGCGTGTGGAAGGTTCCTGGTTCGAAACCAGGAGTTATATCCTGGAACTATATACATTGTCCATCCCCCGAACATGAAGCTGCCTGTCCGCGCTGGCCGTCTCATTGCAGCGATCAGTCTGGTGGTTCTTCCAGTGCGTAGCTTGGCAACAGGACGCTATCTTCCACTGGGCGAAAGCGCCGCGAGGTGTAATTACCTGCCTTTCGGGAATAAACGTGCCAACGTTGTCTTTAATAATTTAGTTTGTATTGATGATTTATAACGCGCGAGAACACATCAGGGTAAGATGTGTGGTTCTTGCGGACAGCGCAACTGCAATACATTGCACCTCTTCTCTCCTCCCACCTCCACATTAGCACGGGAAGAAAAATACAAAGTCCGCATCCCTTTCGAATTCCTGCTTGGTTGTAAAGTTATGTAATGCTGTTACCCCTTACGTGTGGTGTGACGTTTGATGTTTCACACGGACGTACGTTGAGGTGGGTGGGATACCTATCAGTTGCAGTTCACAGAGTGAAGTTATTGACGACAGTTCCGAAAACGAAATGGGAAGAAGGGTTGAGAGAAGGGGGAGTTACGTTGAGTCAGCAAGGGAGGGGCGCTTGGGGTGGGGAAGGGACGCAGTGGAAGCCGGAAGGAGCCAACGAACTTCCCCTGGAAACATTTTCACGGACGCCGCGAAAATCATCAAGGCGCGCTGACACGAGACTTTTGTTGTAGCGCTGTCTGCGAGCCCGCGTTCCTCGTGCAGATCCATCAGCGTTTGTTGTGACAGTAACACTGTCTGTCTGTGCGCCGCTGCAGTCAACAAACGAAGAGAACCGCTCGGCCTTATAAGCCGGCATTAATTTGTCGTCCTTCGTTGCGTGCTAGTGACTTTTCAGACCCTGTCCATGGACCAAGACCGTGAAAAGCTCAGATGTTTTGCACTGTTAGTTTTTGCATTTGGTTCAACTACGATGAAAAGAAACAACTGTTTGAAAAGTTCATGCAGTTTGGATCAAGATATTTTTCCGGTCACAAAAAATTGTGCTGGTCTTGCCTAATTTTTATAGACATATTTTCACTAAAATCTCGGGAACGAGAAGCTTAATAGAAATAAATTCTTGGGCGAAAACCAAAGATGACATGGGGGGTATTGTACAAGGATTTTAGTACTGCCTTTGACAAATTTTTTGACATCTTTCTCTTTCATTTTTTTACAAAGTCTTTCTTTTTGACTTCTCTCTCTTCTCTCTTGAACATCTGCCACGTTCCTTACTTTTGACTCTCTCTTTGCTACGTGTTTGGGTACGGTTGGCTCCCTTGGTCACATACGTCAGCATACGGTTATGTCTAGCGCTGCCAGGGCTTTGTTGGGGTTGTCATTCTCTCTTAGGACTTTTTAAGCTGTTTACGTCTGAACTATTATTTCGTGACATTATCGTCTCATGCGTGCACCCCGGCGTGCGAAGGAGAGTGCCGACGGGCGCTGGTATCACGTCTAAATAGGAGATACTCGGAAATGAAGAGCTGGGGCAAGGGACGTAATAGATGAGACTCTTTAAAGACCGAAAACATCTTGCGTGTGTGGCTTCTAAGGTGTTGTCACATGGTTTTATGTCATAACGTAATTTTGCACCTCATTAGCTTGTTTTTAATAACCTATTTTGATGACGACTGGGTATGTCAATCGGTTCTGTTGTAAATAACTTCACAAGTCCTATCGGCACACTGTTGGTCGATGTAAAAGGTCCTTTCCTTTGGAAATAAAATGTCAACCAACCACACAGTCAACGCGATTGTCCACCAGGTCATTTTTTCTTTCTTTTTAGCGATATCGCCTATTCTCATAATCTTCGCCAGCGTCAACGGATTTTTGAGGTACAGTGTGTGACTTGGAGGGTCACGTGTGTACTGATGGCAAGCAAGGGAGGAAAACCCAGTGAGCCCCCCCACCACCACCACCACATACACACACACTTCTCTCTTGACTGTAAATCTTTATTAAATACAAAAACCACAAGTCATAGTAATAACGCATCAAAAGCAGGAATGTTCAAACAGCGCTAATAATTCCAAAGAGGTAATTTTTTTACATGTAGTCATGACGAGGTCGTGTGGGTCATTCCATGTAGAGTCAAGGTCTAATTGAAGCAAACAAGTTACTGCTTCTGGAACACGTTTCGTGCTGCAGAAAAATAGTGAATTTCTGCAGATCATGCCAGTTTAAGCCGCCTGTTCTTCACTAGGTTTTGTTAGACAGTTTCTTGAAGACTGCTTGCATTAGCTTTGTTTCCGAGAGGACATTTTAAAACAAAACTGCATCGCTGTTTTTTGCATATTAACCACATGTGCCCACCCGATGTTCTACACATCCACAATGGCACTCACAATTTGTCATCCTACATCGTACACACGCACTTACACCATTTACCACCCTATATCCTACACACGCACCCATAATTTCTAACCCTATATTCTACACACGCACACACGCACTTGTCATCCTACGCACGGGCACAGCTTCACGCAGAATGTGTCACTCTACACATGCATGCATGCATGCACTCACGCTTTGTCCCCCTATACCCTACACACATACAAACGCACTCACAATTTGTCCATTGCTGTAATCAAAGAAGAGCAGATATTGCCGCCGTTCGCTTTAAGAACTATTCCGTGAACGTGTTTTCAGTTTTCTTTAACCCTTTGCCTCTTCACGTCGGTTGAACAGTGATTCATTTGACGCCTGCCAGAGAATCGTATCACGCCGAACAGGTTAAAGTGCCCCAAAATAGCCCTCGGTTCCAAAACAAATCTGAAATTATCTTTAAATCAGCGGAAAGGTTCGAGCGATGGGGGTAGCGATGCCGGAGTTTTCCCAAACATTGCCGGTAAGTCCCGGCAGAGGAGGAGCACAGGCCTTGGGAATAACAGAGAGTGCTATCCGCGAAACACTGCCAAACCAATTTGTATCCGACAAGTTCCACGTTTTCGTCCTGCGGTGGATTTTCAGGTTCAGTGCAAAGGAGAGTCCTGCGAGCACACACAGGAACCGTTTTTGGTTAAAGAGGAATACAAATTAGTTTTCCCCGAGAGGGGGACTGGGAGCAGGGTGGGTGTATCCTGAAGATAGCTAGCGAGACCAGTAACGAAAGGGCATGTGCATGTTTGTAGTTATCACCAACGACATTTGACGAAACTACTTTACTGCGTTTCATCGATCATGCGGATGTAAATGACTGTATACTGCTTCTGTTGTACACATTTATGACGTCGTAGTTTTATTTGCTTGACTTGCATTTCAGGGGCACCTGTAAATTTCTTTCACTGTAAAAAAAAAGTAAGAATAACATTGTTTTTGCGACAAGCAGGAGATTCTCCGTATTACACAGTATGACTAGCTAAGCTTACTTTAAAATTGGTTCAGTTTTTATTATTTACCAACACAGTCCCAACGACACCTATCGAGACTGGGTTAAAAGGAGAAATAGTTTTTAAAAGTTCTTGAACTAACTTTGCAACCGGCAAGAAAATTTTGTTTCTTTGCATTGAGATATACTGATTTCTAAAACTATGTTTCTGCCTTCACGAATTTTTCTTTAACGGTTTGCTGTTAGCTGCAGGGGGGTGGGGGTGGATTGCAGTAGCGGATACTTGCAATGTACGTCTGGGATAGGCTAACCCGTTGTTTCTCATCTGCGTTGAGTGTTGTAGTGTAAGAACCTCAATGGGATGTTAGCGATCAGAAGCAAGTGATGTCCCATACCCGCTACGCGACGCAGGAGCCATGCGCCTTTCGCAGCTACGTGCCGCCAAAGTTCCGCCAAAGCTCCGCCAAAGCTCCGCCACGGCATCGCGCGTTGTCTTCACGGAACGACGCCTTCCAGTGCTGGAGCAGATATTTAATGGTGCCGTGGCGAGCCCACAGAGGTCCGCTCCGGTACCGCGCGATGTTTCTGCGGAACGACTCGCTCCTTGTGTTTGCTGACAGACTCCTTGCAGTCCCTGTGCCTCTGCACGGTAACAGTCTTGAGCAGATCGCAAGACCCATTACAAGAAATGAAAGCAGGGATATTTACGAGCTCTTTATTTATTTAACACAGGATTTTTTTTTGCAATCGTCAGTAGACGTCGCTGCTTAAGGCAGCTTGCCAAACACCTTTGATGTGACGAGGGTTGTCTGTAACCTGTTAAAGACACCTGTCTGGGCATGAAATGATCTCATCCCTAACGGGATGCGTCAGGCACTTGTTAGAACCAGTGTTAGTTCTTTTCCCCCGTCCCATTTCTTTCATTTTTCACACCTACCCGAACCACACAGGAACCCATTATCTCTGTCTAGATTTACATCTATCTATCTATCTATCTATCTATCTATCTATCTATCTATCTATCTATCTATCTATCTATCTATCTATCTATCTTAATATACTTTCTTTATTTTAAAAAAAATTAAATTAAGGAATACCTGGCGGTCGATGATGTAGCCTGTCATCCTTTTTATCGGAAGTTGTAAGTTTGCGGTGCGTCATTGTTGACGAAGTAAATCTTCTCTTATCGAGGCTTTAGAAAAAACTTTCCATTTGTTTAAATTTCACATTTCGACTACATTTGTACAAGTATCGGGTGCCATAAAAGCTAAAAGCTTATGAGCTAAAGCTTATCGCATGCAGCCGTCATGCAAGAATAGTACATAAAAGAGGTCGTGACAATTGATGAAGGATAAAGGGGGACAAATCTTTCCATCATTATGTAATGATACACAACTTAAATTTCTAAGATAGTTGGCTTGCTTGCTTACCAAGACGATGAAAATAACTCTTGTCGGTCGCACCTGTATTCACATTTTACAGTCTCTAGGGTCTATACCCCAATGTATTTTGGGGTTTGTATGGATTTATTTGATTTTTTCAAACTTTGTTTTCTTTTATTATTACTGTTTTCTCAAGGAAACTTTTCTTTAGCTCGTGTTAATGCTTTTTTTCGCAGATATCCAGATAAAGTGCAGGTTAGGAAGCAGTTTATGAAGAACAGAGCAGCATGACTCGTAGAATGAAAGACGACCTTGGGTGTTCTTGGACGTAAAGAACACAAGATTTAAAAACAGGGTGGGGGAGAGAGGAAGAGGGAATGTGGCTACGACCGGGCGTATGTCTCAACGAGCTTGTAAGCGGAAGCCGTAAGCACACGGAAATGCGTAACCAGCCCGTGCCAAGGGAATCTAAGTTCAGAGAGTCGTTTGCGTTTGTCTGTTTCAGTGTAGAGTTTCATCTTGTTATTCTTGCTGCCTGAATCTTGGAATTAATGTTGGTTTTATGAATGCACCCTTTCACACACACACACACACACATGTGCACATGTGTTCGCTCATATTATTTGTGAGCACGTGTGTGTGTGTGTGTGCATCATAGTCTCACTCCACACACATCATCCATACGTTCTACCTCCACATCCTGTCCACAGCAGAATATACCCTTCGCCCCCCTGAAACGTTTCCTATAAAAATACCCGCTTGCTTACAAGCAACAACGAAAGTTTACTTTCGCTCTTAGACCAAACTTTAAACAAGGATCAAAGGCACAAACCCTGCCAGGTTGGTTCCTCCTTGCACGCGCGACACCACTTTTTTTCTCTTTAGCTCTCCTTCCCCCGTCTTCCAAACCTCCCGTATTGCACGTGCACACTGTTCGGCGTAGTGTTCATGCCAGAATCACTGTCGGCAGAAAGCGTGTTTTTGCAATCAGAAACGTGAAAGGTACTTCTCAGACTTTCAGCAACTGTGTAACACCGATGCAGTAGTCAGTGTCTGAAGGTGGGGTGTTCGTCTCAGGTCCTCAAACCTGGCCATTCGCTGCACCCAGACACGCTACCTAAACGCGATTCTTAAACAGGTTCGGCAAACTATAACGGAAGTTTGTCCGATAGAGATTTGACCAAGATTTATTAATCTCTAGACCCCAGATGGGGTGTGAGAGAAGAAAGGGGGAAGGGCGACATGTAAGTAAGATTGAGGGGGGTTGGCACAGCCAGAAAAAGAGACAGCATCAAAGGTTACAATGGTGGAACAGTATCAAAAGCATATTACGTGATATAAAAATAATTCACTTAATCATCTCTTTCCTGATAAGTGCAATAAATTTCATTACATTTTTCTTTTTTTCCTTGTATGTTACATTAAATGAGACATTAAACTGTACAGAACTGGGGTGATGATGGAAAAATGGATGTAAATGGGATAAAAGGAAATCTTTAAGTAGCTTTCCCATGTCTGATGCGTCACACAGAGTTAGACAGCAAACTGTTTAAGAGTAGCTTTAATTCGTTTTTTGTGGGTAGGCATCTCATGACTTAAACTTGCCAAGCATATGACGCGCGTTTGGGAACCACACATCTTTCCTGTACATCTCGCTGTAACCTTTCAAAACATTCACTCCCCCCCCCCCCCCCCCCCCAAAAAAAACCAAAAAACATTCACACACCGCGCAGCTGTCGATATTGTGAACAGCTTGAACAAACTAAAAACGAAACTGTTCGGTGTTTTTTTGTGACCAAACGATGAACGCATGTCTCAGAAACTGTGAAAAGCGCAAATGAGGGTCAAACAGACTGGCTTGAGTACAAGCAAAAGTTTTCGAACACCTTCCTCATTTATCCGTCAACTCTGCACCCCTCGCCCTCCTTTAAAAAAAAGTGAAAGAGCAATTTAAGCTGTAAGGACCCATTGTTTGTTGCCGCATGGTTGCAGGCACCGGGAAGATTTGTTCAACGTTGTGTTAACGAAACGCAGGAACAAGCTTTCTTCCCTTGCCGTCCACCAGCTCGTTTGCCTCCGGTTAATCTGGCCGAATGGCGTCACGTGAGGCCTCGACGGGGGGAAAATCACGAGAAAATCGTTAACTCGCCACGTCAGATAATCGTGTTCGCCCGAGCCGGTTGGCATTTCGCCTTCAACTGCTGTTTTATTAAAACGTAACGGGTCATGATTTGCGTTGAATGGCTTACTAAGAGTCGAAGCTTGGTGCCGTACACACAAGGGTTAACACAGTTTTGTGCTTTCAATTTGCATTTTTATAGCTCTTTCCTCGCCGACGTCGATTGTAGTCATTTGGAGACCTGCCCATTTGGCGGAGGGCGGATGGTGGTGGAACTGGCAAGAAAGGACTGAAAGATGTCGACAGGCTGCGACAAAGAAGATTGAACAGATCAGCTGGGATGGAAATCTTTTATGAGAGAATTAATCCCTTCAATGAAGGCGTATTGCGCGTGCTAAATGAATTTACTTTAGATGACGCCATATACCATTTTAATGTGATCGGCGAGATGACATCATCTACAGCCTACAGAACAACGGTTAGGAACGTATTTTTTTCTAAAGTAGTTTACGAAAATAGGTTGATACGGCACAAGTTGAAACTATCCATTCTGTTTAAAATACTCATTTGGTTTGGGGATGTATAGTTTCACACGAGAGCTCACCAGGTTTCTTTGTGCAGGCTGTTCTGTGGTTTGTCATGTGGAACTGGTTTTGTTATTTCATATGTTCGGTTTATTTTTAATTTGTTGTTATTGTTTTTGGAAGGTATTGCTTATAGTGCTGTATTTTATTGTGTCCCAGATCTCTCCATCCTCCTGGTAAGTAATCTATCACTGCTTCTGGTGACAGCCTGCGAGATGCGATACACAATATCTACTAGCTTGTCTAGGTTTGGTTGGCTGACTGAGCTTTCTTATCTCTTGTTCATTCGTAAAGGTGCACGTAAAATACACGGGGCGAACGCTCCTTACGACCGCTGCTATGATCCGAAGATAACTCATGCAAGCCAGCCCAGGTGACGTTTTTATGCATTTGATCAGATGATGTTATCCGAGGCTGACAGGACGCAGTCGGGATAGTGTAGCAGTCGTTTGTGCCGTGAAGCTCAGTGTCATCTCAGACAACCATAAATAATGGCAGCGAACATTGTCTTTACCCGCTAATCGGCTGTGAAGGTGGTGGTTATTGTTCGTATTATGTTACAGTGGTAAGAAAAGTGTTTTGTCATGACACCCATCTCCAGTCTCCAGTATTCTGAGATACACCAGCAAAACAGCACAGCATAAAGCACAGACAATGCAGGATTCAAACAGCAAAGCCAATGGTCAGCTTCCAGGGGCCATGAACCAAGTTTGTTACACAGATTTAAACATTTTAAGAACACGACGGCTTATAGATAGCATCGTGGCAAGCGCGTGGCCGAGTGGTTAGAGTGCTGGCCTCGGAACCTGAAGGCGTCTGATCATTACCCGTGCTCCGCAGTATACGTCTCCCAGCCCACCCAGCTGTGAACGGGTACCTGACCCATGGGTCAGCGAAGGTAAAGCAGCCAAAGAGTGGAGATGGGCTCTGCCCTCACGATGCTAGCCCACTTTAAAAAAAGTGGGGTTCTCATACTCCCCGAAAAATAAAGGTCACCTGACAACCTTTAGATAAATCGTGAACGAGCGAGGAAAAGAGGGAGAGACGGAGGTGGAGGGGGGGAAACTAGGGGGAGGAGGTAGAGAGGTTTTTTTTTCTCTCATCAGGAACAGTCGTACTTCCTCTTCTGGCATCACAGGAAAGAGAGACACAGCGGTTGTCCTGTGGCCGACAGGGACCCCTAAGGGTCCAGGGATCTAACACAAAGGGCTGGAGGCCTAGAGACGGGGAAGAGACGGGCGCCTTGCGCTCCTCGTTTCAAAGCAGTCGATCCACAAACACAGCCAGGGTACTCCGATGCCTGGTGTAGCCAGACGGCCACGTCTTCTTACACGGTAGGGTATCTGCCTCCCAACCCTGACGAGACGCACCTGCGAGGCAGTTTAGGCGTGGGCGGGGGTGCTGACAGTTGGGGTATACACGCTAAAGTAGTACTCGCGTAATCGTAGAGTTCATTGTGTTGTGTGTGGGCTGACTGCTCGGTTTGTGAGCTTTAAAAACCTGTTTCTTGTTCCACGTGTTTCCGGGTAAATTGCTCCTTTTTTTGTTTTGTGGTTGGTTGGTTTGGGTGTGTTGTTTGTGGGGTTTTTTCGCCGATGTCAATACCCCAAGAAGGACAACGTATAGAGTATAACCCAAAACGGAAATACTGAACTAAAAGCGTAATGTAATCTTACTCTGGGTTATAAATGTCGTTAAGATTTACTAGTTTTCAAAATCTTTCGTCGTTCTTCAGTCCCTGATTCGTCAACATACTCCAAGCTGTGGTCTTTCATATCTGCCTGTGTGCGACCAGCTCACAGCGGAGTTTAATTGTCTGTGTCATGCATCGAAATACGAATGAAGTGACGCTGTCATTTGCTCCTGTCTCATGGCAAACTGGAGACGACCAGATAGTGCGCGTTGCCTTCAATGTCTGCTAGTTTTCTTGGTCCGGTTTTTAAAGGGTGAAAACCTCTGCATGGTGACATCAGCACCAAGAGTTCTTTGTACCCGCTGTACTGGGTAGTCAGTCGTAGTCTTACTTCAAACCCCTATCAGACTCTTCAGCGCGACAAAAAGAGATCCCAAGTAAGCTAAAAGAGATCCCACGTGAGATCCCACTTGAGAGAAAAAAGAGCTCCCACGTGAGATCCCATGCGAGACCAAAAAAGGAGAAGAGGATCCAGTGCGAGACAAAAGAGATCCCGCTTTTTCCATTTGATGCAAAAAGAGATCCCACTTTTCCCATTTGAGGCAAAAAGAGATCCCACTCAAGACAAAAAGAAACCACCACCATCTCCACCCGTGAGACAAAAAGATACACCATGCGAGACAAAGAGATCCCATTTGAGATCCCCTTTAAGACAAAAATAGATACCATCTTCATTTCTTTATTTGTAATAACTTTAAGAAGGGAACTGACATCTTTTGCAGTACACTTCAAACACGTTTGACTGGTACGTTATATCGGATTTGTTGGCAGCCAGCGTGACATCTGGTGACGTGAACGTAAACCACTTCTATCCTGGCAGCTCCGTTTTGAGTCGTTTCTCTGGTTTCATAGACGACAGGTACGCAAACAGGAGATGGGCTTCGCACAACTGAGAAGGAGGGAGAAGAATGGTTGCAGTGACAGGGTCTGACTTGATGAACGATTCACCTGACGGGGTGAGCCCTTTGAACTCGCTTCACCTGTCAAACCCTGGTCCTCCCGCTCCACTTGCCCCCTTACCCCCCCTCCCCACGCACACTCCCCTGACTCCAGCACATGGACAGTAGACTTGGCGCACCCTTTTTCCTTCTGTGCGTGATCTGCTGTGTTCAACCCCTTCGCATTTCGACTTCCGGTTCGGACTTTGTTCAAGGAACCCTTGGTTTTGTTATGAATTAGCAGCACAGGTATTTCTTTCTTTCCTTTTCTTTCTTTCTTAAGTGTTGTTACAAGCTGTTACTGTCCTAACAAACTCGCTCACCTCAGTCAGCGTGGGACTGTACGTGTGTGACAGCGTCCTCGCCGGGACATCAAAAATGGTCTGGATTTTTTTTAAAATCTGTTTTTGGCCTTCCATAAGTCTTTAATGCGACAGAATGACGGCGAGACTAGAAGCTAATATTAACACGCGTGGATACCTACTAGGGGTCAAAACCAACCAGGCAGATTTAGCATTATAAAACTGGTATACATGGCGTAGTAAAAGCAATATATACATAAAAACCACAACAAAAAGCATAAAGTTAAGAATAAGCATATATTTATTTAAGAATATATACGAATACACATGTACGTGGCGCAAGGTGATGGGGAGGTAACAAAAAAATCTAACTACCCAGGTGAAGACAAACATTTGACAAATTATTTGGCTGCACTTTTAGAGCGTGTTTCGTATGGTCAATGAAGAGGATTCAAATAAAGTTCAATGTACATGCATAGAACAGCTTGTACTCGAGATCATGCATACAGAAGCAATGTTGTCAGGATCAGCTAGTTTTAAAAACGCGTGGATTCTCTACTTTGTATACACATAGAAGAACTGGAGCTGGTAGTTTAAGGGCCGCCAATAATCTGTTCCGTCTTGTATATTGTTGTGGAGAGGATGCAGTAAGTAATGTTTAGCTTTCTCTCGAACCCATATGCGCGGGATAGATTGGTTGTTAAATGTCTATTAACTAAATAGATCCCAGTTTAACTTACTCATACCAAGTCTCGTGTTGCTGTGTGTGATTTGTTCATTACGATCACCAACATAAAAGCAGACTAAAACATTTTTGAGACATGTTGATATATCGTTTGAATTCTGAGACTGCGTAATTTGAATGTGTGGAGGTAGTGGATTCCAATCAGTTGTTGTTTTACATATAAACGAATTCTAATAAACCGGTGCGTTCAGGTGGATAATTTCTTCCCGGCTTGACTGCTAGGTCTTGACTCCGTGCAAGAAGTTGGGGTAACGTACTTAGGATGACCGTGGTCAAAGTTCGTCCATCTCTGGTCAGCCGTGAGAGTCGCTTTCTTTTAGGCTGACGGCAATAATGCATTTGTTGGCTTAGCGAACCCCTCTACCCTTCATGTCATTGTTAACAGTCGTTCTGGAACAGCCACCGTTATTTGCATGGCGTCTAGGGGTCGGAGAACCAGGGCTGGCGCCAGTTCAGACCCAAAACCTCCCCCATCGCATGACCTGACCGCGATTGTGCTAATGGGTCGGCAGGTGAAAAGGCCTTTGTGATCTATTGAGAGAAACCGCCAGGTAAGCGGTGGTATAGTTGTACATAGGAAGCAATCACCACGGTGTGCCAGCTGAAAGGTGCAAATGGAATGCGTGCGTGGGATGGACGGGCGGAGAGTTGGGAAGTGTGTGTGTGTGTGTGTGTTGGGGGGGGGGGGGGTATTCTAATAGACTGCTGTAGTCGAGGTATTAGAAAGTTTCAAATGTTCATTGACATGTGTGACATTTGGGCGATGGAGGGGCGGGGGCTTCTTTTGACATCATCTGGTGTCATTTGCAGGGTTTCCTCCCTAAAAGACCTCAAGCGAAAGCTGCCGAAGGCGATGCACGATTGGCGAGAGGGGAGCGACAAAGATGAAAAAGGAAAAGAGTTTCTGCGAACATTCAGAGATAACCCGCTCAATCCTTGTACGTTTGTAATATAAAAATTATTTGTATTATTGTACATTTCTGCTTCAATGCAAATAAATAAATAAAATGAAAAGTCGACTGAGGTTTCCTATTGTGTACTTTAATATTGATTCCAAACGAGAGAAGGTCAAGGACGATCTCAGGACGGGGATGCAGAGAATGAACAGTGCCAGGAGCAGGGGAGGGGAACTTTACAAGGGGAGAACACTCCATCGAAAACTGACTGCTCTTTCAACTGAGGTCTGCTGGACGGCGCCAGCCCGTGTCTAGGATCGTATTTGGCCTGCCCCCACCCCCTCCCCATCCGTAGCTGTCGGCTGCCCGCCCGCGTCGATGGGCGCGTCTCGATCGCACGGCAGGTAGATGAGGTGGGGGGATGGGGTCGGAAGAAAGGATGGAAGGTCTGTCGTGCCAGTAT